>JAZHYW010001488.1:0-174513 GCA_037355805.1 Ixodes ricinus | reverse complement strand
TACCTTCAACAATTGCCCAAAGGGAGAACTGTTGGCCTTCTCTGTGGACATTGAGACTTATACTGTTCCCTTCCTCACGACTCTATCTGTGAAACAGTCAACGACAGCATTGACAGGCCTTGGACCTCTAAAATTTCAGAACACAGTCGGTATCACAGCTGGGGACACCATTGAATCTCCTCATGCTTTACTTACGCTCCACAACAGTTGTGTTCAGGAGTGGGATTTTGCAACACAAGTGCTGGCATGGGTCATGCATAGCCCCGGCGCTCAGTGATCTACTCTATTTCTTCACTGACAGATTGTGAAAATTTCCTCAGGACTCGTCAGTCATCAAGATATTTCGATACGTGATGAGCTTTGCTGTCTTCATACAGACCATCCGATGACACTGGATCAAAGATGTAGGAGAGATTTTAATACGTTCAAATCTACTCTTATCCGCTCACTTTGACAAATGAGCTACCTGAGGGCAACAGCTGCGATTTTTAGATTTGACACTTCTTTTCGGAGATCGCCTGTTGGCAGTAATTCGCCTTCTAAAAAATCATTCCTTCCGTTTCATCGCATTTAAGCTAGTCAAGAGAGGCATTGCTGTTTCAGCCATAAAAACGCCCTTCTGGATGTATGCCGTCAAGTCTCGAATAAGCACATACTCAAGTGAATCATTGAAAACTGCGGAAACCCCGAATCATCTTATATGCAGCGTGGCGGAGAGGCTTCTACAAAGTCTCGTAAGCAGCCAGACCTTGTCAAAAACGTAACCAAGGAAAAGTTACCCACATGGTCATCTACACATTCTCTACATGGAATCTCCCACAGCCTCAAGAGAATTGCAGCCAAGGCAGGTCAGAGTTGTGTTTCAACCTTCGCCGACTTGGCCGGATGTGCAAAAGGTGAATTCTACATCCCTCTCCATCTCCCTGCATGCGGGAAGAAGCACGCGAGACAATTCATGGAATGTACAGAAGGTGTTGTATATGACATACCTCTCTCCTGCGGTCGTTCATACATTGGGCAGACCGGAAGATGTATCAATGATCGACTGGGGGCTGCACTGCCGCCTCCATAGGGGAGCACCTCAGGCGGTAACTTGGTTAGACATTGCGGCGACTGTTTGTTGCTCCCTTCATTCGGTCAGTGTACCATCACAAAGACATGCACGGCTTTAGGACGCGGGAGATCGTGGAGGCCTTTTCGATATACAAAAGAGGGGGAAGGAGCAGTCAAGCTCTCCATGTGCACTCGCCCCGCTTGCCCGAGAAATAGAATTCCTTGAAGAACAACCTCGGCATATGCTGGGAACGGCCGTAGTTTGTATGTTGATATTTTCCAGATCTTGGTGCCACCACCAGGCTGAAGACCGACGGACATCACAACCTGCTGCGCACTTCAGAATCTGCACCAAGGCTCTAAAGAAGAAAGGCGGCGATCGCGCGCTCAATGGTCTCCAGGTGGCGAAGGTTTCAAGCCTGGAGTCAACAAACTATCGCACGTGCATTTTCTTTCTTTTTCTTTTCTATTCTACTCCTGCTGTTTCTTTGTCTTCTGGGTGCGCTTCGGTTGAATGCCCAGTGCATATTGCTGGGCATTCCCCGTGAAAGAACTGCGCGCGATGTTTTGTTGAAAAAAGCCCTTTATTCCAGCTCGGATGCAACATCTCTTCTGAATAAATAGCATCAAGTTGATAGTCAGCGCTCGTCCTGTCCTCTTCTCTTCTATCTTCCTGTCGTCTGCGCTGTTAAAAACACTGAAACGAGCGGCAAGCACCACGTGCCCTGTACGGTTTGTTCTTCTTCATCGGGCCCTTTCTGTCCAAGTCTTCGCCACAGCTCATTTCACCGTCACCTTGCTGCTGCGTCGTGCCGAGCTCGATTGCTAAGCGTTGCTCTTCAGCACCCATACGTTCCTCGGATGTGGCCGCTTTGGTTGGCCCTCTACACCTTCCCAAGGTCCCTGTCACCGGATCTGCCGCATCCTCAGGTCGGCTGGAGGCAAATCCGCTTCTTCAAGGATTGCATTCACTGATACCTGCCACCGAGAAGCAACGTTCGATCAAGCCACTAGGCGCGTTCAGAGAACCTGTGCATCCCCGAGATATAGAGGATACGTGGCGTCAGATCCTGGCCACGCTACCCGAAAAGTTGCCGCTCACCGGAAGGTCAGGCAGTCCACGTCATCGGCAACACCGACGTGCCGGACAAGGCACAGCTTGTCTTTACCTCCAGAAGCCCCAAATTCTGCAATCAACCCGAACTTCATAGGCCAGGCTGCTTTCCATGAGTTCAACACCGCGACGCGCGGGCCATGAAACCGTCGAAGGAATTCATCCGAGACGGCGTGGATGTCTCCGCAGATCATCAAAGAGCATCAGTTCGATTCGCACTGCCCCGGTTCCTATCTCCGCGCTCGTGGGCAAATTTGAAGTTGCTCTTGTCAGACCGAAGACGGTTCGCCATAGTTCCCGGCGACATCAATCAGAAGGCCGCGGGCCATCACAAGTAACTTTACATTATCGAAGAATCACAAACCTGGAAACGGCAGAAGGCCGTCACAAGTTACGCGAGCGGCTAAATCTGCACAAACTCGCTTCATCAGTGAGGAAGGTTGCAAGCGCCTTTCTCCGGAGGCCTTCTTACAACCAAGACACAACATTCGATCAACAGGTCGTCCGGCACTGAGTCATCTGTCTCAGACATGGCGGCAACCGCCTTCTGGGGCACTACGCTGAAGTCCATATCCGTCCTGGAAGTGGAAGATCCCTACCCGGTCAGGACACAAGTCGCATGGTGTCCAGATTACCTTCAACAATTGCCCAAGGGAAGGTATTGGCCTTCTCCTGCGGGGACGTTAAGGACTTATACTATTCCTTCTCTTGACTCTATCTGTGAAACAGTCAACGACAGCATTGACAGACATGGACCTCTAAAATTTCAGAACACAGTCGGTATCACGGCTGAGACTGACGATCTCCTCATGCTTCTTACGCTCCACAACAGGTTGTGTTCAGGAACGGAGATTTGCGGCAACGCGAAGGTGTTTTGTATAGGATCGCCCATAATACCCCGGCGCTCAGTGATCTCCTTCTATGACGATTATTGAAATTTACTCAGGACTCGTGGTCATCAAGATATTTCGATACGTTGATGACTTTTGCTTGTGTATGCAGACCATCCGATGACACTGGATCCAAAATGTGGGAGGAATTTTTAAGCGTTCCGTCACTGTGCTTGCTGCTTTGACAAATGAGCTGCCTGAGGAGCAACAGCTGCGATTTTTGAATTTGACACTTCTTTTCGGGAGTCATGTCTGATGGCAGTATTCGCCCCGCTCTAAAAATCATTCAGCTTCCGTTTTCATCCGCACATTCCAAGCTAGTCAAGAGAGGCATTGCTGTTTCGGCGCAAAAACGCCCTTCACCGGTCTTGTCACCATCGAAGTCCTCCGGTAAGCACCGCTCAAGTGAATCGACTGAAAACTGCAGGCTTCCCAGATCATCTTATATGCAGCGTGGCAGAGGCTTCTACAAAAGAGTCTCGTGAGGCAAGCTGAACCTTGTCAAACGTAACGCAACGAGAAAAGTTACCCACGGCAGTCATCCCGTATCTACATGGAATCTCTCCCCAGCCTCAAGAGAATTGCAGCCAAGGCAGGAGTCAGAGTTGTGTTTTCAGCACCCAACAAAGCTTGGCCGGATGCTGCGAAAAGGTGAATTCTGCATCCCTCTCCATCTCCCACACACGCATGCGGGAAGAAGCACGCGAGACAATTCATGGAATGTACAGAAGGTGTTGTATATGACATACCTCTCTCTCTTGATCCCCGGATGCCCGTTCATCCCGCATTGGGCAGACCGGAAGGTGCCTTATCAATGATCGACTGAGGGAGCACGCCGCCTCCATAGGGAACACCTCAGGCAGCCAACTTGGTTAGACATTGCAGCGACTGTTTGGTGCTCCCCCTTCATTCGGTCAGTGTACCATCCTAAAAAGACATCACGACTTTAGGACGCGGGAGATCGTAGAGGCTTTTCAATAGATATACAAAGAAGGGGAAGGAGCAGTCAGCTCTCCATCAATAACCCTGCTTGCCCAAGAAATAGAGATTCCTTAAAGAACAACCTCGGCACCCATGCGGGAACGGCCGTAGTTTGTTTGATGACATTTCCACGATCTTGGGTCGCCATCGAGGCGGAGTACGCTGGACATCACAATGCGCAGGAATCTACACCAAGGCTTTCAAGAGAGCGGCAATCGACACGCTCAATGGTCTCCAGGTGGCGAAGGTTTTCTCCGGCCTGGGTCAGCAAACTATCGCGCGTGCATTTTCTTTCTTTTCTTTTCTATTCTACTCCTGCTGCCTGTTCTTTTGTCTTCTGGGTGCGCTTCGGTTGAATGCCCAGTGCATGTTGGCACAGGGCATTCCCGTGAAAGGCGCTGCCGCGCGTCGTTTTGATAGAGAAAAAAGTGCATTTCTGGCACGCTCGAGTCTCGCGCACTTCATCACTCTTCTGAATAAATAGCATCAGTTGATAGTCAGCGCTCGTCCTGTCACTCTTCTCTTCTATCTTCCTGTCGTCTTTTGCGCCCTGCTGAAACACTAACTTTGGCTTGCGACGTGGGGAACTCATCTCTGTTACGTCACGGCGCGGTGGTGGCGCGTCAGGCGCACTTCCGGTCTGGGGCTGTGGGCGGAAGTAGAGCCATGGCGTTCTAGGTTGCACAACTCTGCTCCTTCAAAGCCGGAGTTGCGCAATCTAGAACGCCATCTCTCCGGCGACTAGCGGCGAACGCCCCCGGAGGTTCCAGCTCCGGTCAGAAATGCATGGACAACGTGATTGAAAGTCGTTTGTTTCTTCAATATTGTGGAGATATACGGAACGAGCAGCAGTTTTTGACATAATAAAGGAACATTTTAGAATCATTTGCGCTGAGTTGTGTGTTTCCAAGTAAGGACATAATTTGTTTTGAAAAAAGAGCATGAGCTACATCCGGCGGCATCATGCACAGCAGACGACGCTGCGGCGTCCACCGCGTCCACGTGACCCGCTCCGGCCAACCCAAGAGACCCCTCTCCGCTGCGTGCAAAAATCGTCTGCTTCAAACGCCATTGCCTTGGAAGTTGCCATTCTCAAAAATTTGCACACGCATCCGATATTATTAAAACTGATAAAGTGTTTAGTGCTTTACCAACTGCACGACAGACTGGTTTCAGAAAAGTGTGAGACTCGCCGTTTATTTTTTAATTAGCCGTGTTGCGTCGATCTCCATATATTCTCCCATAGGGAGGGGCCGCATCCTGGAACCCCTGGAACCCTAGAGTGCCACGCTGACTCGCCCCGAGCCGCTCATCGGCGGCCATGGCCCGTCAGCAAAAAACACGCGGATCAAAGGATTGCGCTTCTCTGCTCCTTAGGAGCTATATAGTGCTCTAGAAGGCTCCATGTGGGGCGTGTATTCCTGCGTTGATTCCTGCCGTTGTTTATGAGGGCCTGGCGAAAGCCTGCCTTTTCGTCAAACCGCCGCGACTGGGGCTGTACCAAAAGAGTCGATAAAGGTTTGAAGGTCAGTTTTCAACTGATGCGCAGTTCGTCGAAGAACGCGGATATGTGCCGCGAAAAGGAGAAAACAGACGCCGTCGGACCACTGTTGCTGGGCGAGAGCACTTTGTGTTGGATTCACGGATACCTGGGGTCATCAGATTTATTGTTTGTTCCAACATGAACGCCAGAAAACCGCTAATGTTGTGCGGACCACCTGCGGACTACGTTCATCGCGTCTTCAAGTTCAAACGGCCGCCTGATCGTTCGAGCTGTCGTCTGCTCTTTGAAACGTTCTGCTTGTCGTCTGCTCTTTTAGACGACGCCGGCTCCGTTGACAAAACGTGGGCCCGGTACTTGCCGATAGGTAAGTGCAGGCCTCATAAGGCTTAAGTTTGAAGGTTGGTAAGCAGGCTCGATGTAAACAGTAGATACAGGAGATGTTGATCATTGGTACCAGTGGCCATCACCGACTTGTTGCGCTAATTCATTGGTCCGATTCTGCTTGCGATTTTCAGTATCGACGTCGACCATCTCAGCGTACGGTTCCGCTTTTGCGCCCGAGCGACGTCGCGACTAAAAATTGCACGAGCGAAATCTCATCATGCGGAATCAAGCTTTAGCGTACACTCTGCGGCGTCCGGGAATGAATCGCCGCATGTCACTTTATTGACGCGAAGTTTTGCGGTGTAACGAGCCTCGTTAATTTCCGCTGAGGCCAGCTCAGGTAGCCATGACATTGCCAGGAAGACGTGAGAATCCACAATTCGAACGCGAAAAAGCAGGGGGGACTCACACGCAGCGCCGATAGCATCACCTTTCAATGGTTTGTTTATGGGCGACGGCGAGCTTCTTGCCCACACCCCCCATAGCTGCGTGCGCGGCGCCGGGGGCGTACGCATAGGGGCGCTCCGGTTTGTTGTCCGCAAACCGGAGCGCAATCCGAAAGTGCATGCAAGACTAGAAATAAAACAGCGCGGAGTAGGTAGGCTGGCTTTGGGGGCACATTGCAAAACGCCAAACCAGGGAGTACAAGGAGACATGGGATGGGCGTCATTTGAGGGCAGGGAAGCTGTGAGCAAGATAGAATTTGAGGATCGGTTGAGGCAAATGAATGGGGAGCAATGGGCACGGAAGGTTTTCAGCTATTTATACATGAGGAGTATAGACACAAAGTGGAGACAGCGCACTAGGAAATTAAGAGGAAAGTTTTTAGCCTATAGTGGGGTTACGGAAGAGCAGGTCTCAGTTAAGAAGAAAGTTAAGGCCACAGAAAGAGATCGGTGGCTAGAGGGAATTCAGACAAAGACGGCTCTGGAAAGCTATAGATTAAACAAAACAGTTATTGCCAAAGAAAGCATTTATGACAATTCTAGGGAAGCTCATTGTTGTTTGAGGCAAGGACAGGTGTTTTGCGAACCAGAAAATACAGAGCGAAGTACCAGGAAATGGATAAGTGTGCGCTGCTTGTGGAGAGGAGGACGAGACGGCTGAGCACTTGATACTCTACTGTAAAGGGCTTCACCCTATGCCTACCGAAGACAACATAGATTTAATAAAGTCATTGGGTTTTAGAGACAGCGAAGGAAAAGTGGATTTCAAGACAGTAGAGATTACCAAGCAAAGATTAAGTGAATGGTGGCAGAAAGCGAGAAAAAACTAGGTATTTTCTTATTAACTGATGGCAAGGGGGTTTTATAGCCTCACTTTCTTTTCAGTGCGGAGTGAATATAGTTTTCACATTTAAATATTCTAAGCTTAAATGGTAAAACAAAATGTCTAGGTGGCGTAAGCTACCCCCTGATCCAAAGGGCTCAGCCGTATTCATCCATCCATCAATTCATCCAAACATGAGTTTGTGTCGTCGTTTCCTTACTTTGTCCTAGCCTTTCCGAGCGCCTTGTGTCGTCGTTTCCTTACTTTGTCCTAGTTTTTCGGAGCTTGTCTTTTCCCATGAGTTTGTGTATATCAAAAGTTTTGATACAGTGCATTTACAAATTTTCTTTCGTCAATCATTTGGTGCAGTGCAGTGGGCAATCGTTGCAGGTGATACCACAGCCTCGCTGGCCAACCACCTTCACAGCTTGGATTGGAGCCCCGACGTTTCAGAAAGGCCTGGTTTTGTTTTCTTTTGAGCATATGAAAAACACTGACATCACTATCAAGATAGACAAACAGTCAAACACTGAGTGTAATATAAAATCCTATCCGTCACGCGTTTTTTTTTTTTTACACAATTCTATTGTGTGACTGGGACTCCATTTTTTAGTTTTTCTAACGAGAACAGCGTTTCTTACTTTATACGTTTTGTGAGCATATCTTAATCTCACCACCCATGGCGATACTTTGTAAACTATGAATTGATTCTGCTACTCTTGTGCTGGGTATAATGTTAAAGCAATTAATCATCTAAATTGGCAAAAGCCTATTAAAGGGCCCGCAGTTCATTGTTTCACACGACAATTATTTGAGCAAGAAAAGGCAGCAAGAAGACAAAAATATAAGCACTGATTTTTTCAACTAATACAATATTCTATACTATCTCTAGGGCGTTTGAAAGACGGAACTCTCCAAAATATTTTGGAGCGCCTGGATTGGACAGGTATGTCACAAAATGAAGCTTCCGCGAACAACTTCTTTCGCTCAATATTTACGCTGTGAAACACATATTGAGTTATGAAAGAATAAGAAATGAACACCTATACCGAGAAATTAAATTCAAGATATAGGTTAGTTTCGGTTTCGCTTCCGAATTAAAGCGTGCCTCCTGGCGTAAATATTAGGCTGAACACCGTTTTTGTTTTCAAAATAAACAGGTGACCTCGAATAAGCAGGAATAATTTGTGTCGCTCAGTGAAACCAGCACACTAGACAGGCTCAGCAGATTTTTGGAGACGAGTGGCGCCATCTATGGTGAATTGGAGACGCGAATAGTCGGTGACAGGTTGAGAGAAGTGAAAACTCCTCCTCACCCTTTCCACTTCAGCGGAGCGAACGGTGGAGAGGAGGTCTCCTCCTCTCCTGCGTTCGCTCTGCCAAAGGGAGAAATGGGAGGAGCTACCATTTTCCTCTTAACCTGTCAGCGAGTATAAGCCCGCGGATTTGTCTACTAATAGTAGCAAAAAAGAAGAAAAAGGATGCAACTGCGTTGACTATCGAGTACCGTAGTCAACATGTGTAGCAGTGGCAAGCGAGCTGCCATGGCGAAAATAGGGCAAGCCTCAGCGGGCCCGTGAAAATAGGCGTGGTGGGCTGGGCCGGGATCTTAAATATCGGCCCGTGCAAACCTCTAGTTGTCGGTCTCTTCGAAACAGCTGGCGAACTCCGCACCTGGTGACAGCACTCGCTGTCCCCGGAATGAATTTCAAAAATTGAAAACCTCATCAATTATATACGGGCTCGTTCGGTTGAACAGAACATTTCTGCCTACCTGTTTGTATAGTGTTCTGTGTGTGTGTGTGTGTGTGTGTGTGTGTGTGTGTGTGTGTGTGTGTGTGTGTGTGTGTGTGTGTGTGTGTGTGTGTGTGCGTGCGTGTGTACGTGTGTGTGTGTGTGTATGTGTGTGCGTGTCATGTTTAAGGCGGGAAAAGTGGAGAAAGAAGACATGCAAGCTGTTGATGACTCCAGACGAAAACTAAGAACGGAGATAACAACTACTGTAAAACCCTTGATGTTCGCGAGCCCTTAATTTTCGCGAATTTCGCGAATTGAAAAATTCGCGAAATTTAAGAGCACGCGAAAATTTCGATCTTTAAGAATTTCAATGCAGGCATCTGGAATTCGCGAAATTTAGTGGCCGCTATTCTGTCCTTTGTGACCGATTCGCGAAAAATAGGGGCCGCGAAATTAAAGGGTTTTACAGTATCTAAACAATGCTTTAAATTGTTAAATAAAAGAAAAATAATATGCACTTTTACCGCACCTGCTTGTTTGTCCCCGCAACACTTATTAAACTAATATTTGAAAAATCTTCCTCGCTTGTTCCAGATTAGCAGGTCTCAAATGTTTATCCATTAGATAAACATTTATTGAATAAAAATGAAGCACATGAAATATAGAGGGAGAATCAGCAGGCGACCAGCGAAAAATCGACTTTTAAACAAATTTCGGTGTAAATATAGGTACACAGGTATAATAAGGTGGTGCATTTGCTTTAGTAAAAGTATGGAATGATTGGTTCACTTAGTAAAAGAGCATAGAAACAAAAATAAACATTTTCTATACTTCGATCGCGTATAAACAACAAATTATTTTGGGGTCACTGCCGTGTTTATTTTGACAAAACTGAAGAGGATACGTAAGTTAATTTTGCTTACCTTCTACTACACCTTTTTTGCATTCTTTATAATCGCCACAATGGCCCAATATGCCGTTTGATGATTTCGCACAAAAAGGCTCAACGCAGATTCGTTCATAAAATATATATATCATCAGATATATATCCCGAGCAGTGGTATTTTGTTTTAAACTAATACTTCGTCTCATCACTACGATGGACTAGAGCCCAAAGCTACGGGCTGCCAGGTCCAATCACGCTCCACGCTAAACTATGACATGCTTAACATTGATTAAGGATGGACGAATAACGCTCCTATTAAAATGCGCTGCATCATTTCTATAGCTTCGACACTACAAGAGAGCCTGTATGTCGTGGTTTTCTTTGCAATGTAAAATTGATGAGTCACTCGGTAACGTTGTTCATCGAAGACGAAATACCAGGCAATTTCTAAGTGGCTCGTGATTGGATCTGGTAATTCGTAGCTTTTGTCTTTAGTCCATCGTAGGGTGAGACGAATTATTGAGAGGGAGTTTATAGTTTTAGTCAATGAATTAACTCTGCTGTACTTTATTTTCACTGTGAACGTGGGACCATTTTTTTCTACCTTGCACTTGGGACCACTTGTTTCGGGATCATTTTCTTCTGCACCCGCTTTTAGTGCTACAGAACAAAGTACTACGAATATATGCTGACTATACTCACAAAGGTCCAACACTCCGATGATGATAGCGAGTGAAGTGAGCAGACTAAATTTCTGAATGGTTCCAACCCGTCAGTCAGAAATGTATTTTTTCCCCTCACCCTGCCAATCGTCGGTGTCAAATAAGAAAAAAAGAGCTATGGGGGGCCGGGGGGGATTTGAAATTTGAACCCCCCTTCCCTTTTCGTCGGTGGGCCACTGGACTAATGAAAGGAGATTTCCGAGCTGCTCAACTTCTTTTCGCCCCTGGAAGTTTGGGACGCCACAGGAAACCCAGTGAAGCTTGAGTTTGACACCAGTGAAGGCTAAGTCGATCACAAAAACAAGACTCTCTTGACAGTTCGTCCAGAGCGGCCAACAACATATAGTTTCGCAGCGAGCGAATGCAGTAATTAATTTGGGTGCGGAATGACCGATGCCCAGAGCTGACACGACGTGCCGTCGTTGCAGCTCGCGCTCGAAAGTTTTGTATCCGTCGGAGTCTGTCTCTCACGTCGCAGTGCAAAGACCCCTGGTTCGTGGCGATATGTAATCTATTGGCGAGAGGGAGGCAGCTGAACCTCGTCTTCGAACGTACCAGAAATAATCAGTTCACAACCAGACAAGGCACACACCGCTTTAACGAACTTGGATTGAGCGCGTTGGTAAGAGATTCAGAAATACGAAAGATTTAGACTAAGAAGACGGACAGGACGAGCATCTTTCGATGTTTGTCCTCGCTTCGCGCCCGCTCTCCAGGAAAGTCGGAAGTAGGATCCCTCGTCACCGACCCCAACGAGCTGGGCCACGATGAATCACTAACTCTACTCTCTCTCTCACACACACACACACACACACACACACACACACACACACACACACACACACACACACACACACACACACACACGCACACACACACACACACACACACACACACACACACACACACACACATACACATACACATACATATACAAGCAGAGAGAGTGCATGAATAAGTTAATCTTTTACTTGCCGTACCAAAAAGTGCATAAAAAGAAAGCATTAGACGAAAAGGTTTCACGCGTATCACATGTAACCATGCCGGCAAAGTATTGGGAAAGGTGTTTTTATTTCTAGGAAGCTTTTGCTATTTTGCTCTTCGTTCAGCGGCGAATAGTACGGAGGAAAGGCTGGGCGATAGAGAAATACCTCGGGGCAGTCGAGGAACGCGTGACTCAAAGATGCTGCGACTGCATATAAAAAAAAATAATAAAAAAAGAATTCTTTTCAGGCTTTTGATCCGTTCGCTCGTCCTTAAAGAGTGAGTGAGCCCGTCTTTAGAAAAGGCGTGCACGCGTCGTCGTGCACTTAGGCGCCGCGATCTTTTCTCCAAAGAGAACTTCCACGTCGAATTGGGTTTGGCTAAAATATCCACATTACGAAGAGGACTCTGATGTTTTCCCTTCGTATTTTGAGAACGAGCTTTCTCGATTCGAGCGATTGAGGAGACGACGTCTGTATACCGGGGCCGAAACAGCATAACGAGCATGACGCTGCCTTCGAATGATCGGGGATTTCATTCCACCTCGCTGCGTTCCTGGCGTTGACGTGTGTGCTGAATTACTCGGGGCAGGTCGCGGCGGCTCAGAAACCAGCCGAAGACAGGGGAAAGGTAATGCATGCATCGGCTGGGCTGCGCTCACTGACAGAGACGCAGAGCGTGTTCTGAGATCGGAGCAGCTTATTAGGGAGTTTTCGTAGATCGCTTTCCCCTGCTCCGGTGTACGCTCTCCGCAACGAAGACGCCACTACTGCGCATGCGCGCCGCTGGCCTTGACTGCAGAGTTCTGGATCTCGTAGCGCGTTGCGGAGAGCGTTGCGGGACAGAAGAAACGATCTACGAAAACTAACGCTCCATAGCCTGCGCGTTTGACAAGATTCGTTGCATGGGCGGGCATGATGCTCAGGAAAAGTGCCAACAAAGACGGACGCCGAGAAGGGTCCCAGCGTTTGTCCACGTCTCCTTCTTAGTGTCCGTCTCTGTGCTTACAAATTTCCCGATGAGTCATCCACATTACGGCATCGGTCGATAAAGAACGCAGATAAAACGATCCGTGATACAAGAAGTGTAAACACAGATTAAGCCACGCCTCGCATTTCTTAATCTGTTGGTGTTCATAGAAAAAATAATTATGTTGCGCCGAATATTAGTGTATTACTTGGACCTGGGGCCCTAATCTGGACACTTGGCGAAAAGGTCGGCGAGAAATCCGGCGGCGTTGATTGGCTGGCGCCAAGGTCAAGCGCGGCGGCGGCGGCCAATCACGGCCTCCGGATTTCTTGCCGACGTTTTCGCCAGGTCGATCCAGGTTAGGGCCCCTGGACGTGTAAAGAGGCTGACAATTAACGCGGAGCGACTGAAGTAAGCTCCGCTTCACTTGAAACCCGACCTCAGTCGAAGCAGCGCCGAGAGTGCCTCATCACGGCGCTCGTGGTCTTGTGAATTTGCTATCGCCGGCTAAACTAATCGAGCGCACAAAAAAATTTAGACATTTACAATCCCCTGTAACGCCGAATTAGAGCGCAGCTTTTGAGGAGGAGGAGGAAGGTACGGAGAGGAAGGTATGCCCCTCCTCCTCATCCGTACCCTCCCCTCCTCCTCGCCTCCCATTTAGCGGGAAATATTTGCTAAATTTCCCCGCTAAATTTAGCGTAAAAATTTTTCGCTAAATTTAGCGGGAAAATTTTTCCGCTAAATGTTGCGGGAATTTCTTCCGCTAAATTTAGCGGGGAATTTTTTCCGCTAAATTTAGCGGATATATTTTTCCGCCAAATTTAGCGGGAAAATTCCCTCTCCTGTTCACTTCGTCCCCGCGAGCAGGTGAACCGAAGCGAGGCGACTTCTCCTCATTCTCCACTATTCTAAGAGAATCCGGACGTCACATTCCTGGATTGATCGCGCCCTTATTTTCCAAAAATACTGCCACCCTTTTAGGGTATCAATGCATGAGTGATGTGTTTGGAGTTCATAACGTCCCGTTCAACGCTTGTGCAGACATATTTTGCGAAATCAAAATTTCGGTTCAACTTCGCCTTTGGCCATTCCTGGCCCAATGCTAAAGCCTCAAATCGCCTCAAGCGCACAAGTCGTCACCTTTTCAATCAGACGAGGTCACTAACTTGTGGACTGCGGTACTGAGATGCAGTAACTCCTCTTGGTCCTTCACCGCTACCCGTGCTACCAGCACCGCTAGCCGACCCTCCTTCCTCAATTACTCTGAGTCGCAGGTTCAGCGTTCGCTCGGTATACGCTATTCAAGTTCAGATTTTTCACGGATGATTTACCGTTCCGCTGCTCTGTCTTCTCTCCGTCTAGATCGTTCCTCATTCTGCCTAGCTCGCTCCTTCATCCGCCCAGGTTCGCAACTCGGGTCCTGCCGTTCCCAACATCTCACCCGCGGCCATCAACTGCTTTAAGTCCTAGACGAATCCTTTACCAAAAACCAGACGGACGCTCTTTCGGCCCTGTCGCGGACGCCAGTTATTGTCCGGTTCTTCCTAAGGTCTCAAAACATGTGACCGAGAAATCCGTTTTGTTTCTGCGTAAAGGGTGTATTTACACCTTTCTGGTTTTAGTTTGGTGCAATCATAAACGAAAGAGTAACTTAATGGAAAAAAAACGAAAGAAAAGTCATTTTCGTTAGCACAATTCCACTTGTCGATGGACAGTTTGGCAGAAGTTGGGTCAAAGCGCCGTCGGTTGCCGTCCAGACGCTTCTTTGTGAAACTCGTCAGTGACGTCGGGTTGAAAGGCGAGTGCCGAATCTGCTGTGCAAGGCCATGTCCTTCGCCTGTCTCGCCGGAGCCACGCTGGCGCTTTTCTTCTCTCTCGAGACCCCCTCGTCTTCTTCTTCATCCCTTGGCTTCGCCTTCGTCTTACTGACCCGTTAACGTTCCTTTTCCTCTTCTTTCCGTCGGTTTATTAGACACATCATTACAATGTATGATCTATGGTTAGAAACAAGTAATTACACCGTACGAATTTCGCTTGTGCACATGACATATCGAGTCGCAGCACTCTAAAGCCGCGTGTCATGCATGCTCTCATACATCATGTCATAAGACACGGTGCTCGCCGCAGACATGATGACAAAATTATCTGCAGATACGACTCAAGCATGTTCGAAGTTTGCGTCAAGCATATGTATGCTTCCAACGTGCCTGTCAGTTTTTGTAAGACCAATTTGACCGTACCGTGGGAGCGCCACAGACACTGTCTGAAGATTGTCTTTTGTAGTATAAAGCCGCGCTCACTCTGCCCACGCATCTAATAAAAGACAGTGTTGCCTAAGGCGCGTTTCTTCCTCGCACGACGGTCCTGTCATACAGTCTGCAGACACTATTCAACCGTCACAAAGCCTTTAAACATGCTTGAGGCACGGATGTTGTCATGTCTGCAGCAGCGAACACTGTCCTTTGTGTGATATGTATACGAGCAGTATTGAATGCGGTCGGCGGGACCCTGCAGGTACTGCAGGGTTCCTTCCGTCCCTGCTCGTCCCACGCCGAGTGCAAGCCGGGCGAGTGCTGCATCTACTCCCTGAGCCGCGGAGACAGCTGCGTCAAGCTCAACAAGGCGTGCCCCATCGTCGCCTTGCCGCAGCATCGTGAGTATATGGTCCAACCGCGGTGCACGGGTGGTGCCACGGTCGGCTCCCGGCAGGCGCACCTGGTGGCCGTAGAGGGCGCACCTGGTAGCCGTAGAGGGCGCACCTGTGGCCGTAGGGCGCATCTGAGTCGTCAGGCCACTGAACAAGCTACACTCGAGAATATCGACACCCCAATCCCCGATTGTCTCGCGGACGATGTCATTTCGTTGCTCTGTGTAGAGGATTCGAAAACGCGACGAGTTCATGAGCTTTCGTTACAATGTTAGGAAGCCCAGGTGATATATCGTTTCGCTCTGTCGCGTACTGTTTGAACGTTTCTGGAGGACGGAAAAGCGTCTCCTGTTGTTTCAGATAGAACTTTCAGATAACTGGCAACAATGATTTTAACAACAGGATGGCTAAAGTACCTGGTCTTGGTGTCCCTGTCGTCCTTGTCAGCGATTGGATTCGCCTTTAGCACCAAGTACTTTTCCAAAAATCCCCTTCCTCACTCCCCAGAAGGAAAAAAATAAACTGAATTGAATTTAAAGCGCAGCTTATTTATACCCTAGTTACACGTGCACCCTTAACCACAGTTAAGTGTGACTGAGGTCACTCCGGTTAAGAGTGCCCGCGTGTGAATTCGTTGGCAGTAGTTCCTAGTCTTACTAAAGTAACTGCGCGGTTTAGGATGCCCGTCAGGTTCCCTTCAATCTCAGTCACACTTAACTGCGGTTAAGGGTGTCCGAGAAAACTAGGGCAAGTTGCTCTATAATCAGGGTCTCCGTACGATCGTACACGAGCGTTGCGTCGGGGTTTGGTATGTAGCTTGGACGCATGAGAACGTCTTTGTGATTCCGAGACAAAACACGTCACACCAGCTTCCCTTGTGGTGTCCTTGCTGCTGAGTGCGTCCCTTCTGCAGCGTACACATTTCCCACAACCTAATTTTCTTTTCTTCTCAACAACGAGTGACCATTAACATTGTACAATAACGACACTTGCATAGTCATGCCTTGATTCCTGGCTGACGGGTTCGAACCCCGACAAAAGTTTCCTCCGTCTGACGATTGGAGATTCCGCCGTAGGAGCCCCACGAATGATATTTAATTTACACTTTAACAATACTCGGGTGTTGTAGACTAATTATATCAGTTCAATCCATTGTTTATGTACTAAAGTAAACAATTTGATCTTATAATCTGAGACGGGCAATTTCGAATCAAAGAGGCGACATGAAGTACTACATATGTCCTACAATTCTGACATTTTTAGATAATGGGCAATGCACGTACCCATCAAAAGCGTGGAAACCTAAAGAGAGAGAGAAAGAGAGAGAGAGAGATGAGAGAGATGTGATAAAACGATAAAGGCAGACCTACAATTACTTACTAATATTTGAATATTTGAATATTAGCGGTAGCATGCAAAATATCCTCCGTCAACTGATAAAAGAACGCTAGAATTAAAAATGAGTTTTTTTTAAGGGCTTAAATGGGACGTATGTTTTTTTCTAATTTTATCACGAAATAAGAAAAAAATAGCGCAATATTTGCGCTGTTAGACGCAGTTTAGGTGGATGTCACGGCTCGCTCTAGCCCAGCCCTCAAGATAGTGACCCGTGCCGGCCCCGTAGTGACGACGTCACAACATGGCGTTTGGGTCCAAACAAACCGTTGCTAGGGACGTTGCTATGGACTAATGCATGGAGACTCAACATGAGGCTAGATTTTTGCTTACAAGTAAGTAAATAATTTTTTGTAAGCAACCTAACTTCTTGATATCTAATTATGAAGATGTTCTTGTCGTCTCAGTGTCATATTGCAACGATGAAAGCCATTTCTGAAGTCTTACACTCCGCTTTGCTTTGGTAGCAGACGACACGATAGACTTGCTAGCCTCTGTTGCAGCGGGCGTCTTCATTGAAAGGCGTCGGTAAACAAGCGACAAAAACGAGTGGATTGCCGTAACCGTAAAGGCCTCCGCAATGTGCGTTTTTTTTTCCTGTGAACAACCCAGTTTAGTTACGAGGGGTGAAAATGCAGTAAAATCAAACCACGTCACGCAGATCAGTTACGACGAAGACCTGAAGTGCATTACCGTCGTAGTGCAGGCACCATGAGAAACAAATCGTACGCCGTCGAGGTAAGTCGTTTGTTATTATTAATTTATTATTGTGGTTGTCAGGTTATTAAACAATTGCATGTCTATCGCGATTTCGCAGTATTTTGCTTTTTTTCCCCCTTGGTATACATCAAATTCCGTGGATGTGCTCTTTTGGTGAAGATCTTCATCGAACCCGCGATGCGAGTACAGTCTGTAATAGACTCACCTTGTTTTTTATCCAGTTCTTTCGCGCTTTGGGGTCTTGCGGAAATCTGAAGAAACTGCAAGAATCTCTCTCCACGCGATGGTTACAACCAGGTATACGAAGCACCCTCGCATAGCGCGAGTCCGCAAACAAAATTTGGGATCTCAACCGTTCGCCTGAAGTGCTTTTCTCGCGGGTGCAATGCGATCTTTTAGTAGACTATCATCTCGATCGACGCCCGGACTTTCGATAAACCATATTTTGCATCGCACCCCACTATGAAATCTTAAGAGTGTCTGAAGTTCATTATATTTCAAACAAATGCGATGTCAGAATATCATCTTTATTCACACGATGCAAACGACGGCCCCACTTGGCCGGCCGGCGTGCGGCAGACGGCAAACTTCTTGCATTCGTCGTCTGCTGCGGGCATCTTGAGGACCGGAAGTTGCAGTCGTAAATATTTCAGAAACGACCCATTACCGGCACACTTCTGTCGAAACATATATGACATTCAAGCTTTCTATATCTGTGATTTTTAGAAGTTTAAATCCTACTCCTGATTTTTGAATGCTCAGGTTTTCGTAGCGAAACCGAGCCACATGTATTCGTCCATAACAACGACCCTAGCAACGGTTTGTTTGGACCCATGACGTCACACTTACGGAGTCAATTACCGCCCATCCAAAAAATGTGTGCACACGTGTTTACAAAGAGAAAAGAAAAAAAAATTGAAAGTCACTACCGGTCGGAAACCAACATAATAAGTAACGAATCTACGCATAAGTACCTTGGTGTCACACCATCATCCCACTATTCTTGGAACGCTCATGTTGATGACGTGATCGTGAAAGCTGGCAGGGCGCTCTTTTTCGTTCAAAGGAATTTGAAATGTTCGCAACCTGATTTGAAGAAAACCGCGTACTTAACAATATGTGTCAAACCAATTTTAGAATATGCCTGTGCCGTCTGGGACCCTTCGCAAACAGCCTAAATCAATAAATTGGAAATAATTCAAAACAGAGCTGCTAGATTCGTCCTGCATCGGCATGGACGGAGGGAGAGCTGCACCAAAATGAAAAGAGAATTGAGTTGGGAACTAATTTCGACCCGAAGAAAAAAGTTGAGTTTGAAGTTCTTATTTCTTACATACAATAATAAGACCGGTATTAAGAGAAATATATTTAAAACACCCACATTATGTTTCTAAGCCGTCTGATCGCGTGTTCAAAATCCAAGAGCACCACGCCAAGACAAACATGCATGCGAATTCTTTTTCTTTTTGTTAAAACCATTGCAGAGTGGAATAGGTTGACTAAAAACGAAATGTGCTTTACATATAATTTTTTTTAAACTGCAATCTTTTGCAATAACGCCTCCGGGCAGTGCGGGGTAATCTTTGAATAAAGAATGAAAAGAATAATTAATACTGGATTGGCTTGGCTGCTCGGCCGAACAAGCTAACAAGACTGCGCCTCCCTTTCGCGACATCCGTTCCGTCTATTCTGGCATCTGACAACGCTTGCTAGCTCGTGCGAGCAGACGCGCGCAGCCTCCGGCATCGTCTGCTATTTCACCACCGTCTATCGTCGTCTGCAATGCCTGTAAACACGTGGACATAAAAGCTGCGCGTCGGCGTCCGTTTCCGCCTTCGTCAGTCTGCTATTCCGCCCCTGCCTAAAAACTTCTGCAATGCTCACAGGAGACGACCATGAAAACGGCGTTCTATCGTTCCATCATGCTCGGGTCACGGTTCAATACAGGCGTCTGTGTCAGCGTCCCTCGATGTGAAGTAGAAAGCGACCGAGAGAAGAAAATAAATTAACAAAGTGAATATGCAGTTATTTCAGCTTTTCTGTTCTTGTTATTTGTTTTTCGCATAGCGTTCAAAAGCAAGATAAGTGAGCGTCATGACGCACAATTCAAACGCGACCTAAACATATTTGCTTCGGCAGGCCAGGTGCCCTCCAAAACTTGAGACCTACTTGCCTTTCGGAGCGAAAGGACGTGAACACACCTGAAGAAACTTGATGCGAGCCGAACGCCCGATCGCCTCCAGCCAAATGACTCGCAAATTCTTACCTGTGTAGGTATCTTTTCGGTATTGAAACCAGGGTTGCAATCACGACGGGTCCATATCACACAAGCGACTCACGTTTTAGCGAACGACATTTTAGCGAACAGCGGCCATTGGAACGAATCGACGTTTTAGTGCATGACGTGCATCACTGGGGCGCGTGTGTTCTCCTTCGACGAAACGTCATCGCGACTCGGATGTCCCCAACTCAATGGTTGACCCCGAGCCCGACGCCCTTTGACGCATTCACTGGACACGGCTGCCAGCCGCTCACGCAGCCCAATGCCCAATCTGTGACCCAATCTGTGTCTCCGCTCCATCCGACTCTGATGACGTTGAAATTCAATTGCGGAGGCTTTGATTCTTCTAGCTGGTGCAGCTGGTGGCGCCTAAATTGCGTCTAATGGCGTAAAAAATGCGAAAAAAGAAAGATTTTGAAAAATACTTGGAGAAATATACGTTTCCCAAATAAGCCCTTTAAAATATATTGTTTTCATTCTAACGTTTCTTCTAAGTGTTCCCCGAAAAAAAACAACAGAGATAAAATGAATGCAAAAAGGTTGAACCGCGAATAGATTATTAGGTGCCTATAATCACTGATCACTGAAGAAAAAACGCGTGACGTGGCGAATTTTGAGCATTTTATTATCGCTCTACAGCTAATAAGATGCTGGCATTAGCCGACAAGAACGCAAAAAAAAAAGAAAACGACAATAACAACAAACACTCATCTGGTAAGCAGCGTGAACACAGCCCTGCGTTTTTGCAGCTCACGGATTACGCTGTCTCCAGCTATCTGCACATTATTTCATTTAGGTCACAGTTATGGATACGTTTCGTAAATCCCCAGAAATCTGGAACCCCATTGCGATGCTTCTCCATCGAGTGCCAGGCATTGCGATACATCCAAATCAAGAGTGCCTTCACAGTCCGCATAAGAATTGTAAAGCAAAACTTTGTTTAGCGGCAACCATTTTCCTTTCTTTTTAATGCGAAAGCATTAACTGTCTCATGGAGCGAGCCGACCTCATCAGCTTTGAAACCGCGCCAAACGGCACCTTAATGAAACCACGCGCAAAGCTAGCCAACGCCACCTTTTACACACTTCGATCCTGTTGGCTGGCGCGCGTCGACGAGGCTCCCATTGGCCGCTGCGCGTTCAGTTTTGTGTGGTGTCATCCTGACTCTGTTATCACACTGTTGTCTTATCACTGATCTGTCATACTAACCGACCTGTGCGCATGCCCGCGTACCCTCGCCTCTTATCGGTTGTACGGCGCGTGGTGATATATACGGCGCATGGGATGAACCAAAGGGTTCATTCTGCTGGGAATTACGTTGCTGTCTGTTCCTTCCTCGCGCCGCAAGGCACGACAGTTTGAACGATCGCTCACCCGATGGCACTGCGTGTCCGTGAGGCGGTGACTTCACCGTTCCACGCCCGAGGTCAGCGCGTTGTGCTCCGTAGAGTTGAGAGGCACTGACACCCCAAAGAGTCGTATTTTTATTGTCTGAAACGATGCAAATTGTAGTCATATTCACGCAAAAAAAAAAAACGCATCGCGAAAAAAAAATTACTTCGCGCGCGCGCCTTTTTATTTTTGACGTTTGATTCTCCCGCTTCTCGCCTCCTCCCTTCTTTTGATCGGTGACGTCAAAAATCAGGAGATTAGAAGCTTTGTAGGCGACATTTCTATGACGTTTAATAAGGCAATCAGTAAAACATATTTTTAACGCCATTGCGAACGCACTACAGCCCCCTCTTTTGAAATACCAAAATCAAAGTTCAGTGCGATCTCGCTTCCTGGATTTATCCCCCCTCGGAAAACTTGGCGGCGCTCGAGCAGATCGGCAAGTCGATGAAAAACGGTTTTTTCGCGCCGGCTCCCTTCTATCCCGCTGCTATCCTCCTCCTCGCTTCGGGTCGCGCAGTGGCAACGGCGCTGCTGCATAGCTTGGAGCGGAGGTCCGAAGAAAGTCGAGTCGCAGGAGACCGAAAATTTGACTCACCGCACTGCTACGGATCGCGCGGAACTTCAAATTCGGCATTTGAAATTGTTTTTTTGAATTCACAAATACCTAAATTCCCAAGTTTCCGAATTTTGAGTGTAATGTCCCAGGCACCGTTTTCAATCGTTTCGGATAATAAAAAAAATATACTTTTGTTGTGTCAGTGCCTCTTTAAAGAAGGGAGCGAAGAGCGGCGTGCATGCTTTCGGATTCACAACTCATAAGAAGTGCTTAGGTGTACCTCCAGCCTTTTGTCTTTATAACGCCACGATCGATGTGTTTCGATTTCTTGATGCGCAGCCCACGTCCGGTTCTGCCCGCCGTACAACAGCGGCGTGTTCCGGCACAGCGTGTGCACTTGGCCGTCGCACTGTCCTTACCCCCAGCTGTGCTGCAACGTCGGCGGGTCCCGGCACTGCGTCGACTCCTTCTACGACAGGAGGCGCTGAACGCGCAGTGTTCACTCCAAGACTCGATACTTCCTTTCACATTACGTCCAATCGTTGTGAAATGTTACTAAGAACGCAAAGACGCAATTACACTGCTCATGCACCGCACAAAAGACGCGGTGTTCCAGTGACCAAAGAGAAAAAGCATTGTGAAGGTAGATTATCTGCTGTAACGCCTCAAACACGTTCCAAGCAGATTCGTACGCAGTAGTGAGTAAAAAGATGTTAACGTGGCTAACTCTCGTGTATCTCAAATGCACGCATATAAATAGTAATGTAATACTATATTAACCTATCTATATGGTACAAATTAATTGCTACTGAAATATGAATGAAAAAATGTTTTAATAAACATTTATGGGGAAAACTGGTAACAGCAGCGCTACAAAAACATCGTCGATAATCTGACTGTTGTGGCAAATCTAGGGCACCGTGGTCAACCCTATCACTAGATATGAACTTAACCTTGTCAATACTTGGTAGGGAAGCCCAACTTCGATCACCGCTTGGCACGGATGAGCCATGGAATCCGGAAAACTGGCTACATTTTCCTTCAGGCGATGCTTCAACTCTTCCCAAAGATGCTCGACTTGGTCGAGAGAATGACCCGGCAACGCGATCAGGTGCGCCCCTCTTTGTTACTTCCAGAGTACGTAGCCATGGCCGAAATTCCTCATTGCACAATGAAGCATCATGCCATTAGAGATTCCCTCATAGACATCTTTCGTAATTATGCCATGAATCTTGTGAAGGGGACCAACACCACGAGCAAAAGAGAGAACAAAAATTTCGTTTATTAGATGGACAAAAAGTCAACTCAGCTGACCACAAACAGAGAAACATGCCATGACACCGCATCCACAATGCTTTTCTCTTAGTTCGACGGAGACTCACTGTAAACAATCGAAGGAGGTCGCTCTTGCCGGAGATTATCGAAGAACCTCTTTGCTCCATGCAACTGAAGTATCTGCGAGTGCGTGAGTTGTATGTATTGACGTTTTAACCAATATTTTATGGCGTTCAAATTTTTCCTTTAGTAATCTCTAGAATTATTATTCCCCCTTTTGGCTATATTGTGCATCATTACAAAGGCGAAAACTGTTCATGAGCATAAAAAATAAACAAATGAATGAATAAATCACATATTCAACAAACGCAACAAAACAAAATGTAATTTTTACTTAAAAAAGTATGCATGGAAATGAAGCTAGACCGATTAATCGATTAACTAATCGATTGAAGGGTGGCGATTAATCTGAAACATTTTAATCGAATCCCAGCCCTAATATAATAAACCCGTCTTTTCCCCATGGAACGAAAGGGCAGCAGACGTGTGCTACAGCACTTCAAACGCAGTACGCAACTTCTGGTTTTATTTTTCTTGGGTCGGTCTCATGGCAGAGCGTGCTGCGGATCCATCTCAGATGCAGACGGCAGAAGCCGTCTGCAACCGCGAGCTCGATTTTTCCTTCGACGATTTTTGTTTCACGGGGCCCAGTAGGAAAGACAGACGTTCCCCGAAGAGACAACACGCTACATTATTCATGGAGAAGGGTACGCGTCTTGATTCTTATTTTTTTATTTTTCCGGGCTATTTTTGGAATTTTATTACTATAGGTATATTTGTGTTCTAACTATAGATTTTTGTTTTTCGTTGTTGCGGATCGGGGCTTGCGCTTTGCATCTCGAAGCGCTTCGGTATCTGATCCGTAGTCGCGGATTCTTCGAGACAAATAGTCCTCTCTGGCGAAAGACATCATCCACACTGGGCCGACGCTTTTCGAGAAATCAAAGAACGGTCTTTCACCATTCCTCCCCAAAACGCCGGTGCGCCTGGAGGAAAACACAGATACCGATTCAAAGACAAACGGCGAAACGATATCGACGAGACGGAGTGTTTCGGTCTAGAAAGGTATAGATACTCTCTACTCGACTGTAAGCACAAATAGTATATTTTATTTAGGTTTCTGTTTTTTTCTTCGATTTGCCTTTTTGGGGTTTTCTCGTAACTTCGGAAATTGATCGAAACCGAGCCTAGCTGGGCGCTCCCCCCCCCCCCTCGCTTGTTTCTACCGTTTACTGGGGACTCTCAAATAAAACTTTGTCTTCGGTAAGGGAGTCGGTGGATTGATTGCTGTCTGTGCTACATGTGAGGCCATATACGTGTGAGGAGAGGTAGGGGTTTATTCTAAGACCCGTGCTTACGAAAGTATACGCGTGATCAGTGTTGTAGGCGTTACCGAAAAAAGTAACAAAATACGCTACTCGTTACTTGCAACAAAAAAAACGCGTTACCGACGCGCGTTATTTTAAAATAAAAGGAACGCGTTACCGTTACCGGTGAGTAACGCAAGTTACTTTGGGTTACTTTTTATTTGTAAACTAACGCTAACAGCGTTTTTTTTCTTTATTATCGGCGACAGTGTTTTTTGACACTGGGACAAAGAGCGTGGGCGTTGGGGTTTTTCCAAGTGTGGTCTTTGGAAAAGACCCACTGGGTTCAGTAGATGTTCAGTCAATGACTGAACATTGGCTTTTTCACATAACTTCATCGATGTATGCTTCCTACCTTGGCTGCCCTACGGCGGCCGGTAGTATCAATAAATAAAAAAAAAGCCGCAATAATTAATGACTCGACGCCTACTCTTCGTTTCAGCTTGAATCCATGCACAGTCGACGCTACGACGCGTTACCGGTAACGCCGTTATTCGTAACGCGTTACCGTCAGCACTGCGCATAATATATTGCGTGTTTTCACGCATGCTACGATCTCAACTGAGGTTGAGGTACTTCTTAGTAGATAGAACAATGACTGGACATTGACTTTATTGATGTGAACACAGCGTGAAATTCGGCTTCTCCAATGGCATAGCTTAAATGAAAGAAGAAAAAAAACAGCAAAAAACAATTAAAACAAGCGGTGTCTATAGACCTTTGCATCGTTTATCACCGGGGAGAACAATGCCGAGTCACTGAGTTATGGACGCACGTGGAGGGTCTGATCTACCGCACAGCAGAGCAACGGCGCATGCTCACAAGGCGTTCCACAGCCCGGCAGACAAAGATGGCAGCGCCCAGAAGGCGATTTCTGCAAAGGTCTATACTGAGAAGTAGGAACACAGCGCGGACTGACAGCTGAAGTTGCCAGTCAGCGCTGTGTTTGTGTACGCACGTCAAGAGCTGCGGCCGGCCAGTCCAGCACCTTCTACGAAACTACAAGCCTGCGCGCCCGCTCCGTGACGGCAATGTAGCTGGAAGCCGGAGATCCGGTCAAAATGGTCCCGGGACAAAATGGTGCCTGGTCGAAATGGTTCACGGACAAAATGGTGCCGGACAAAATGGTCACCGGACCAGAATGGATCCCAACTGCTAACCCGGACAAAATGGTCCCTACAGCGTGGCATTGTTTATTTGCTGTTGCAGTTGTTTTGTATTTTTCTACTCTTGATGGATATTAGCGGCGGCTTGTAACTCTGTGCACACAGTACGTGCAAGGCTCGGCCCGCCAGGCGGCTTTGTAGGAGTGTGTGGTCATATGAATACGAGCTGTTTCACGTATTGAGCCTTCGCTTCGGCAGCGTCGAGCTTCATCTGCATCGCAAGTGGTCTATGCTAGTAAATACGCTCATAATTGCAGAAATGCGATTTGATGTTCTTTAACCAGCTACAATAGGTAACTACGAACCAGAGCAATGCGAGTTTACACGAAGAAAAATAGAACACGGTGGTACTGCCCAGGTTTCATTAAAAAAAAAAAAAAACCACGTCAAGAACCTATGTAGTACGTTAGTATGATAATGATTTTCATTCCGAATATCGTTTTGAAGCTCGGTAGCGCTAATTTGAAAGCAGGTTCTGACGCGATAGAAAGATATGTGAGTACACACGTGGAATATCAATCCGTGAAATCAAGAACCTTTAGGAGGAAGTATACGAGACTGCAATGAAGTATAGATATAGAAGGGATTTAAAATTTTGTTTCAAATGATTATAACCAAAATGTTGATGTTATCCTTGAACGTGTCATCCAAATAAGAAGTTACCAAACCATTTTGTCCTATTAGGCGCTCAAAGTATTGACGGATTCACCTGGGACACGTTTATGGCCAAGATTTGGCGCTTAGGACCTTTTTGTTCAGGACCATTTTGTCGGGACCATTTCGGCCGGGACCATTTTGACAGGACCATTTTGACCAGGAACGCATTTTGTCCCTACGCCCGGCCGGGCCAGCGAGGCGGACAAGCGGCAGCGACAGTCGGCTGGGCGCTGATTCTGCTGGTGCCGACGCGCTGTAGCTTGGATCGGAAATATTGTACCAGGGTCACGTCGTCGTCACTTACCCGTGCGTGACGACGACGTAATTAATCGAATGAGAGTCTTTTTAAGATTAGCCTGATCATATAATGGCTCTAACCTCTGCAGTTCGTCTATTAAGTTACGACGACTGAAAACACTCGTGATAAATATTAGCGATTACACATTTTCCATAATTATGTAACTTAATCTCATTCGAAAAACCAAACCGCTGCTCTGCAATCACGAATATTTTTGTATATTAAACATTTCTTTTTTACGTCCATGCTTACCACGCAACTAGAAAATATGTAAAATAGTATTTCTTGCCTAGCGTCTTCCAGATGGTTTCCTGAAAGATAAAATATAAGTAACATGCACGCTCTCGACCTCCCACCACAGGTTGGGCGGGCCACTTTTGTATTCAAAATGTACGGAAATAAGTGACGGCTCACTAATTAAGGAGTCTATTGTTTTATTAAAAATAAGGTAGTTTTAATAGAGTGAAACGAGCAAATGCGCCACAAAACGCGACTGATGTACTACGTGTCAGACATCATCTAATAAATGAACGTGACAAAATGTATAGTTCGTCTCATGAGACAACTTCCTTTTTGCCTCCGTTTCAGGTTTTAGTATATAGCTCTACAGAGAATGTCGTAATTCCTTCGCACCTTATTAAAAAAAAAACAAAACGCTAGCTTTTTCGGAATACAGACAGTTGCTTTTTGGCTGGAGCCGACCTTGCATCCTGCCTAAGGCATCATTTCTCTAGTTGCAGACATTGTTGAGAAAAATGTTTGTCAACTCCCTTGCACAAGCGTCCAACTCTTCGAACTCTGGCAGCGTAGCTAGTGTCAGGTCCCTGACAACTTTTCGTTGATCACGTAACCGCAACAACTGAGCGATGTGCTGGGGCGACATGAGCTTCTTCACAACAGCTTCAGCATGCATTACCACTCTGATGACCAGTTGTGTTGAGAGGTGCAGTCCCCCTCAATTTAAAGCATCTGTCAGATGATGAACCACTGCATGCTTCGTGAGGAAGTGTCTTCTCCAAAACCAAATGTTATCTGCGGTATTCGCACTTGAATGTTTTCACAGTCACAGAGGCGAAGTATCCAGCTACGTAGAGTCAGAATAGAGAGTCTTGGACGACAGCGCTGCTAAATCATAGTCGGTGATGTCAAATGCAAAAGCTAGAACACAAATCAAAATGCTCTGCGCACGTGACTTGCATGTTAAAACCAACAAAATATTTCAAAACACTTTGGAAGTGGTAACTCGCTCTAAAGATAACTACTATGCCTCCTTGAGAATACAAAGAAATAGCGGAGTTGTTTACTATACTATCGTCCTTCTGGGCACATTGCCAATTCGGAAGTACAAGAGTGCAAGGATAAAACGAAAATCTGCCAAACCACATACTTCGAAGAGCTCGCAACTTGAACAACTTTATTTCCGGAATTGCCTTAATCCATTGAATACGCCGTTGCTCCTCGGTTGGGAAGGAGAACATATGAGCCTTCAATTCTCCGGCATAATTTTTCCAACACCTAGGCACACAACACACATAAAACATTGATCCTCACATTCGCACACACGAAAACACTAGAGATTCTGGTCGCCGACGGACGCAGTGAATACACAGGCGTCTTGTCTCCGCACTTCCAACGGCGTTCTACGTTGCCCGATTGCGCAGCTAATGTCTGGTTTTTCTTTGCTTGCGAGTTGCCTGCCGTCTATAAAATCGCGTCGTCATGTCGCGTTATTTTCTTTAATTATTAGATTTAATCGGTACAAGTACAACCATAGCCTCCTCTATGCTCACAAAGCCTGGCAGTTCGACGACGGAGCCATAGAGTGCCCAGTCGCAGATTTGGAGCGCGAGGATCTGGTAGCACGGAGCATCAAAGAGCCATTTCTCGGGGAACCTGGACGTCAGCGCACAGCTTTTTGCATCGGCGAGGACCCGAAACACACTTGTTCGCTCGGGAGAAGTGTGTTTCGGCGTCTCACCGCAGCGGGGCGCCAATCACGTGGCTCTCCTCTCATCCGTTGTCTGCCGCTCCTCCTTTTCCAGTTCGGCGGCCGCTTCTCGTGGCGATCTGCCAGGCTTTGTCAGTATACAGGAGGCTATGGTAGCAACCTATAACAATTCCATCTTCGACGCTCAGACCGAACGCAACGAAAATGACTGAACATTACGAGAGAAAAAAAAAGTGTTTCGCCGGGCTATTTGGAGTGCATTGTCAGCATCGCATACAGATGCTCGGCAGTGAAAACCTTATGCCAGCTCTCCTCACTTGGCCTAGGAGCAATGACGTAGCTCATGTAACACAACGAAGCGCGGAGGCTTTAGTTTCTAGAAGGTGCTCGACAAGTTGGGTGTAAGCAGTGGACATGCTGGGGGAGATTTATCGGGTCGATTGCTTTAAATGCGATGGCATTTCTTTCGGCAAAACTCACCTAAAGTAGGATAGAAGATTGGTGGAGAAGGTCTAGAGTAGCGTGATAACGCACACAATTGGTGGGGTAGATGATTTTAGCGAGTGACGGAATTTATAGGCAAATTTAAAAAGGAGAGGCTCGAATGTTTCTAGGCTAGGGGTGCAAGCTACCGCCCGATGCAAAGGGCATAGCCAATATCATCCATCCACTCATTCGTGCTATGAGAAAGACATGTGCTTGCTGCAAGCTTCTCTAGTCGTCTTCCCCTCCACCCTGATCCCACTCCTGAGAACTGGGAAGCGGCACTGCTCAGCTCGTCTGCTGCCGACCAACTAAAGTTGATCGGGCGGGCGAGGCTGACAGCCGACAGCGTTGGGGCCCTGGACTAAGGGAACCACCCAGAGACCCATATACAGGCATAATAAAGTTTATTTCTCCTCCCTCCGCCTAGTCGTTTTTGTACTAGCTCTCGAGAAGAAGGAGCGGGCTGACGATGAGGCAGCGTGACCGCGCCGACACCGGACGAGAGAGAGCAGCATTTCGCGACAGGTAAATCAAGGTGGGCTCGATCTGTTACTGCCAAGGGCTGAGTGAGGGAACCAGGTTCGTCTCAATTTATATCGGACGAATATGGCCCTCATATAAAGTCTGAAGCGTAACACCGCAATAAAAACCCGTTTTTTTGGTGTGTGTTTTTCTCATCTTTTCCGTTTTTTGTTTACTTGCCGTTTCGCGCAGGGAGTAAATTTCGTGTTCAGTTGCCAGTCAGCGCTGTGATTGTGTTCTCTTTCCGATAGTACCCTCGTCGTTCTTTTCTCTTTTTTCTTTTGAGCGGTTTATTTTATTTAAGCGATGGTCTTTCAATTCCATATTTGAAGATGTAAGAAATACAAAAAATATGAAAAAAACGGAGAATGCTTATTTTTAAATGTTTCATATTAAAGCGTTGCTCGTTCGTTTTTTTCATAGCTGTAGCGGAATATATAAATTAGTGTTTTATAATCTGCCTTAATACAAGGGATCTTGAGTACAGCGTATCCCCGTAAACTATTTACAGCGTTTTTCGAGCGCAGAAATAAACGATGCGTAAACAAACGCTCAGCTGTTTGCCACCGTGTTCATGTATTCGTAAGCTTCATCGGCCGTCATCTTCCCAATTCAAAATTCCGAAAATCGCAACTTTTGAACAAAATAACAGCGAGCTCTAAATCTTTGGCACCCGGTTTGAACCGCTAGCGCTACATCTGCGCAGGATTTGAGTCCGTTTTGCGGCAATGTGTAATCCGTTTTTGCGGTCAAAAAAGAAAGAAAAGAAAGGATATATTAATACTGTTTTCTTAGATATCCTGTAGATGGATAGAAACGGACGTGATGTTTCAATGCTTTGTGATTACAACTCTATGCGAAGTGCGCGATTGAAAGCGTCGCTGTGGTCGGCCTGCCACGATTGGCCAAATGCTGACTATGACGTCAGCAAAGGATTTCTCATCGACGGAAATAAGAGCAATGTAAGAACTCGCATTTCGACGGCGTAGGCAGCGTTGCTTTCAGAGCGCAGTGATTTCGAGCTTCCACCATGCTCATTACAAACAGCATCGAACTTGTTGTTCGCAAGGTAATGACGTCACGAGAGGGAACCATAGGAGGGCGCCACCAAAACAACTCGCCGCTTATCGTGTCCAGTTCCTTCTAACAGCAGCTCAAAGTTATCCGACGCGCGGTTCAAGAACCCCGCGTGCTGCAAAACAATGAAACACGGAGAAAGCTCCGCCCCTAGATGGCGCCATCTATCCGCGCCTTAGAAAACGCTCGTCTCGCGCGCGCGAGTGCCACGTGACCTTTTTCAGCCAATCGCCTTCCGGCATATCAGCTGTCCCCTCCTTCTCCTCATCAATCAGGCCCATCCTAGGTGGCGCGCGCGTCCGTTCTCGTTCGGCGTGTTCGTAGGACCATCTCGTGCCGCGCGTTCATCACGTTTTCTCGGCAGCCGATGACGTCATGGCCCGTCTGAAAGCGCGGATGAAAGGCGCAATTTTCGGCCGAGGTTGCCGCGAGCGTTTTCCTCCGGTGTCGCCCAATCGAACGCACATTTTGCCTCCCCCTCTCCGCGTCCTGGGTGCGAGGGTACGGGCTAGAGAGCCTAGGTTTGAAAGAGGAAGCAACTTAAACCGTGGAAGGCGTTTGCAATTTAATGGTGGACGGCTCTCGCGCACATTAATCTCAAGTGCGCGTGCGTTGCGTTGTCACGGAGCGAGAAGGAAAGTGGGGAGGGATGCGGAGACGCTTGCAAACGATCAAACCGCTTTCGATTCCCCCTCGCAGCTCGCATTGCAAACGTGGCCCTTAAACCGCGTGACTCGGATGGAGCAGTTGGAAACACTCCGTAATCTAGGTGGTGTAGTTCGGGCCGCGGGCGCGGACTCCCGTCTGTTCGGAAAACATCGTGTTTTTTTTATTTTTTTTTCGTCGCCCGTTTTTGTGGTGCGTTGCGTCGGCGCCGACGGGCGATACGGTCGCGGCGTTCTCAGGCAAGCCTTTCGACGGCGGCGCGTTCGGCCACGGCTCCTTCCCCCACCGAAACCCGGATTGCGAATTTCTGAGCGGCGCTCGCGGAAGAATGCTTCGGTCTCGAGCTGCCCGGAAGCTCGTCGTCGACGTGGACGACGCGTGATGCGGGGCTCGACTAGGGCCTCCTGGAGCCCCACGCTTCCCATGTGATCCGCTCCATGGGGAATCCGCAGGCGTCGCCGGTCGCGCTCTGCCTGGCGTGCGGCGTGCTCCTGGCCTTGCCCCTCGCCGGCTCGGACAGCAACGGAACCGAGGCGATCGCCAACGAGTGAGTCGTGCATTTCATCCTTCGCGCCCGCTTTATTTCCCTCCCGAGTTCTGCGTGTTTGCTCGTTTTTGCGCGCGTTCCGTTCGCAAGAAACGTCGTTCCGCAGGGTTAGGGTTGTGCTTTAGATTTTTTTTTTTTCGGCTGGGGACGCGGCGGGGTGGAGGGTTTCGCGTCTGCAACCGCGATCGACGATGAGGGGCAGGGCGAAAGGCAGGTGTCCACCGCGCACGCGCGGGCGGTAGGCGCGCATGCGCAGAAGGTTCGTTTCTCGACGGAACCTCGGGTTCTGGGCGCTTCGCTCGGGCTCTCGCGGAATGTGTTTCTGCTCCGTTTTCTTGTTTTTCGCCTCGTGGCTTCGTTTGCAGGCGGAAGCGTATTCCAGGTCTTTCTCCCCATGTCCACTACGTGGCTTCTGTACTGAGTCGAAACCATGTACTGTTCAAAATTTTCTGGAAAAAAAACAACAACAACAACAAACAAAAGCGGCGAATATTTGGAAGATTTGGTGGATCGGTTAGGCTTAAGGGGAGCCGGCTACAGGTTCGATTACTTGCTACGTCATTTCGTCGATTTGTCTTTCCGTTAAAGAAATAATGAAGCGGGAGGGCGTTAGTGCTACGCAAATAGCCTTGGTCGGAACTCGCGGTCATTATGCAATTTTAGCCGCGTCATGAAAAGATTTTCTTTATTTTTTTTTTTTTTTTTTCGGAGCAATCTTGGCGAAATTTGTGCATTTAGCCGTCGAAGTATCAGCACCCACTGACGCAAAGAACGTTCCACCGTCAGCGCATCTATGCAGGTGCCGCGTCGGCGATGCAGAACAAAAACAAAGACAAAAATTATAAAGTCAGTCTAAGAAAGGCGACAACAAGCGAAAACCATTCACGCATCAAAAAGAAAACAAATGTGCTGAGCGAAAGCACAAGCCATTGCGTGCAGATGTTACGCAGCAAGCTAAGATCGGTGCAACGAAGCTGACGAAAGAAAAACAGCGATAAGAAAATAGAGCCACCGCTTGAGAGCAGGAGCCGCCCGGGCTCTGCCCCTGCGAAGGCCACTTCGCCGCTGTGTCGCAGCGTGTAGTGGCGAAGCCATCCGCCGTTTCGGAAGGGGCGTCGCGTGATGCGTATTTTGGCGGCTTCATTGTTTGGGCACGCGATGTTTTTAGACGCGGCAGATCCCGGGCCGCACCGGGCGCAGTGACGTCATTGGGGCTTTTCCCGTGCGCCTCCTGACTCGATAGCGTGAGGCCAACTTTTGCGGTTTTTGTTTTTATTTTCGGTTGCTCGGGGGCTGTGTTTCGGGCCGGCGTCCTTGATATCGGCACCACGTGGCTTCAGGAACCGAGAGGAGTTGTTACGAGACGCCGTTACTAACGCCGCTAAAATGATGCTTTTTCCGTGTATGTTTATTTGTTGATGCCCACCAACAGCACTTCCCTGTGGTACATCCAAAAACAGATAAAAAAAACAGATACACACCGAACTTTCTACCATCATTCGCACAAAAATACCGAACAAAGTATAAAAAAATCACATATCCTACTATAGTTCTGACATTACTAAGTTTTTTTTTCATTTTTTAAAAATAGTTTAAAGGCTTAAACTTGTCGATTGAAGGTGACGAAACAGCGTTAAAAGAGACTTCCATTCGGGTGACAGGCGAGAGCTGGAAGCACCCAGCAACATAACTCAGTTCTGTTGAGCTCAAAGAACAAGGAGTCAAACAAAAGCTCACTGTGGGTAATAAACTTCAGCATGACACTTGACCATTTAAGTGTCAGTGCAGAAAATAACAAATCATGAGATCTCTTTCTTCGGAAAGTGTGTCCATATCCATTTTATTTTGCATCGGCTTACGAGTCGGCCCATTTTTATGCCGCCATAAGCGTGAGTTGCCCGCTATTTTAATGTAAATATTAGTGCACCACTTTGTGGGCTCTAGAAACAAAACACAATTGCAGGGCTTTCGAATTTAGCTGACGGAATACGACAGCGATATACGTAGTATTACGATTGACTCTCGTTTATCAGTGTATATAGCTTGAATGAATCTTGCAGCCGAGCGTCCCTAAGTGTGCGGTAGGGCAGTGTTTTGCCCATTACCGAATATAAGAAACGAAATACCGTCACTCGTTAGATCGTGAAAAATAAATAAAAGCGTTACTGACATTCGTTAGAGTACTGCGACTGTAACAAAATACCGTTACCGTTACCTCCCCATCCAACGAACGTTACTGTTGCGTTACTTGAGATTTCAATGTTGTTGGGATTTAGAACGCCTCCGAATGGATACAATTCGTTTCGGTGCGTTAAATAAGACAGATAAAAAATGCCAAAACGACAAGGAGATTGTCGCATCGGGCCAAAAGATTGTAATTTGATATACAGCTCCTACTTGTCGCGAAAGCATCATTTGAAAGGCTTATGTTCGCGCCGTCACTCAAATGCTTTTCAGCTTTTCTTTTTTCTTTTGCTGGGGGTGGGGGGGGGGGGGGTTGACGCTGTAAAGTATACGTTGCGGGAACTTAGGACTACGTCTGACTATAGTCAGACGTGGTCAAATGGCACAACATGAATAGGCTTTTAGCCATGCTCAACGCTCTAGCTGAATCACGTCTAATATTCTGCTCTAAGAAAAAACAAAAAAACTTTCACTTTTTTTACTTGGGTGAAGAAGGAAGACCAGCGAAGCTGTACTATGGTGGGAATGAAGTAATGGCCGGTCGCAAGTCGGCAAGCCAGAGTGGAAAGGCTGGAGAGGTTGCCGCCGTCGCTCATAGATGCCGGTAGCTGTCCAGAGTTTCGTGTCATCATTTGTTTGCTGACGGACACGATACTGGGGAAACTAGCCCTTAGCAGCTCCGCTGTGAAAAAAAAAAAGCATTTGGAAAGAACGAGCGGGTGGTAGAATGTCCGAAATGTCATCTCTGTACTCCGTTCACCCTTAAATGGGTACGGAAACAACGAAACGACGTGAGCGCGAGCTCTCTACCCCTCCCTTCAAAATCGGCCAGCGAGAAGTGCAATGCTTATCGCGTTCGCGTGACGTCAAAGGCCCTTGCACGGCCCAGGCTACTGTAGTTGCTAGCGCTGCCGCTTGGTGGAGTCAACGCGTGACAATCTTGCCCAGTAATAATATCCGAGGACTTTACGCCCTATGGACTATACATAGCTTGCCCGTAACGCCATTCGCGGCCGTGCCCGTATTTTATATGCCACGAGCGTTCGGCTCGCCGCGTTAGTTTTCCACCGCAGAAGTAGTGGCGCGAGGGAACCATTAGGTGGAAATAACCGTCCTTACCCAGCAGCGGCGACACCTGCAAGCTGTGTATATAAGGCAGTGGTTCTCAAGCATCAGATGTTTTGCGGACCCCCTGTGGATAGGCGGAGATGATGGAGGACTCCGTTCGTGGTAAGGGGAAGGAAAAAGTATAGGTTAACTATTATAATAATTTAATGAATGGATATAACTAAGGGCTTGCGTGAAGTAGACGTATCTCATTGACATACAGACCTGAAAACTCGCCCGAAAATTTGAACGTTTCTTGTCAATCTGAACAAATACAACTATTACTACCCGCCCGGCTTGACTGATGAGGCAGGGCTTCGTGGACCCCTGGAATGCCTTCGCGGACCCCAAATGGTCCGCGGACTCCCATTTGATATCCACTGCATCTAAGATATTATTCATAAAGCCCCTTCATGTTTCAAAAGTAGCGCGAGGTGCGTCGATGCACGAGGCACGTGCAACGTGGAGCCCTTGGGAAGATCATGGCGGCACAGCGCAGCACTGAGCTAGATTTGAGACGCCATGTACTTCCCAGAAGTGGCACGCGGCACGTGTCTCGAGAATTTCCACAACAATGAATGGCGCCACTTTTCCCAGGATAGGGGGCTTTAATTATTCACTGGGTGCCATACTTCAACTCGTCATTCAGAGCGCTTCCGGGGGGGGGGAGGGAGGACGGAGGCGTCAGGGGCAGTCGGTGGTCAGTCTGGCAGAGGTCCCCGGCTTGCGCTCCAGAATCAATGGTCCTACCTACTGTCGTCGCAAAGAACGGCGACTCGTGTAATGCGTGTGGAATGAGCTACGTTCGCAGGCAAGCACTGTGGAAGCTTTAACAGTCATCACACAGGATAAGTACCAACTCCTAATAGCGTCCTCCGTCAAGTCAGCATTCAGGACTAAGTAACTCCACGAGCGAGCCATACGGCAGGGAACTGGCGCTGCTTCTTACGGGCCCGTGACGTGGCGGCATTCCAACGGAGCTTCACAGACGACCACCAGGCGATATCTTGAAATTTGTTCATTCGTTTTAAAATTAGTTTGCTCGACTTTTCTGCCGACCGCCCAGAAACACAAGTCTAGACTAGTGTTCCTGGCCTGCCAGCACAACACCGACCCCATCTAAGCAAAGAAGTGAGTGCAAAAGTTTGTTTCCATACCCCTTAAAGGGGCCTGCAATCCTATTTGAGCGTCTAACTTGCGGTTTCCACGTCTCTTGGGGTTCGGGCAAGACAGCGGGCACGAAGCTCAGGTCCCCCAAGCTGCTCGGGGGACATGAGCCGTTGAGGCCCCCGCTTCTTGCTCTCTCCGTCGTTCTTTATTTTAGGGTGAAGGGAACGGGAACCAGGCGAGAGAGCTGGGGCTGCACTTGCCTATTTTCCGTTTCAGCTTAAAATGAACCGCAGCGGACGCTACGAGCCATCGGAGCCAATTCGATGCCGTGTGAGTGTCACGTGACTCTGAGAGGAGCGCGAAGTCACGTAACAGAGCGCTTGATTGGCTGGGATGGCGCCTATGCATCCGCTGCAGTCCGTCGTAACGTGAAACGGAGTATAGCGGAGATACGCCGTCATTATCGATAGATGGCGCTTCCGTATGTAGCACAATCATCATCATCATCATCATCACAACCACTACCGCCATCTTTTCTTTTTTTTTCTTTTGTTTTGGTTGTTTGGGTTTTGCGGGGCCCTGTCTTCCCTAAGCTCTCTCTCTCGCGCGCGCTGGGTTCGGAGCTGTGTTTACCGGTCCGGCGAATTCGATAAGGCGGCGACGTGACGTGGATGCGTTACGGTTCCTGCCGCGCTGTCCTTCTGTGCGTCTTTGTTTGGACGACGGCTGTGTTGCTTAGCGGCTCCTTCTTTGCCTGCTCTTTTTTTTTTTTTTTGCTTCATTTTTAGTAAGTTGCTTCATCGTACAGTGAAGAGCGACTGGACCTGCAATGGAACTAGAATCTACCCACGTACTCTAATCACAACAATTTAAAGCAATTGCCTCTCTCGGGTGGTTGCTTATATTTTCAATATCGCCGTGAATAATAATAATTAATAATAATAATAATAAAGCTTGCTATTGATGACGTCACACCTGGCCCAAATGGCGAAGTGAGGTATCACCACCTGGAAGACAAGGCCACCACCTCCCCTCTCCCCTCCCCCTACGTCATCACTAGTTGATCCACGCAGCGAAGTCTAATATATATATATATATATATATATATATATATATATATATATATATATATATATATATATATATATATATATATATATATATATATATATGAGGCAGAGTGCGGACGCGTGTGCCGCTTCGCGGAGACTCTCGTGGAGCTTCGGTGTGTTTGCCGCTTGGGGCGGGTTGGGAATCCACTAACGATGACGTCATGAGCAGGCCTTGTCTTCTTCTGGGTGGTGTTTCGGGCGAGGCGAGTTGTCGCGTACTGCGCTTACACATAATCGCTGAGGCGAGCATTATCGATCTGTGGTTGGTACTCGCACGTAAGAATGCCATTTCTACCCTAACGCTCGTGCCCGCCGCTGATTGGCGCTACGTTTCGAAACGTGCTAATTCATCGATAGAAGTGTCGGAACTGTTCGGGACAACGGTGGTGGTGGTTGCGAGGGGGGGGGGGGGGGAGCGAGATTTTCTTTCCCTACCTGTATTGTTTACATTCATTCTTTTTTCAATGTCTGGGGGAGGGGAGGGGGTGATCGCCCCCCCCCCCTTTGCTCCCCTATTCCGACGCCACTGTTTTTACATTTTCGTCTTGTGTAGGAGGACACATACAGGGAGCTGTCGAGCGACTAATATCTATAGTTATCGAACTTTACTCTGTCTGGAATGGTAAAACATTAGTGGTTGTGCGTTTTTTTTTCTAAGAATTATTATTGTTTTATAGCTTTATAAAAGTGTGCTATAACCTTCGAGTTCAAACTCTTCTCCAGCACTAACAACTGAAAACAAATATATATATATATATATATATATATATATATATATATATATATATATATATCTTCTTTTTTTGAGTTCTCTCTCGAGAAAAACTAGTCCCCCAAGACCACCTTTGACGACTCTAAGATTCCCTCGAGTCCTCACCCAATCTCGAGTTTATATAAATATATATATATATATATATATATATATATATATCTATTATATTTTTTTTATTCCTTATAACCCTACTTTGAAAATTTATTTTCAAGCTGTCTTGTCCCTCGAGGGATCCCCCGGAAACTCTGTCTTCATCCTAGGCTACATAATGTTTGTAGGTGCGTTCTATTTTTCTTTTCTACGTAACGTATGAAAAGTTACTGCAAGGACGTTAAAGGATCCCTTCGAGGACGCAAGTAAAATGATCCTATAACCCAAACAAAACAAACACCGATATATTGAACGAATAAAAAAAAGCAGAATGAAGACGAAGGAATTTTGCGCGACGAAAATTCCGCTTACCCGTCTGCTAGCGGCATTCATCAATCCAGTTGCCATTGCACGCCGCACCTCTAAGCTGGCGCTGATGGCATTCCTTGACACCCATATATATATTATCTAGTATATCTATATAACACACGATAGCGAATGGGATGAAAGAAACGCGGAATCCAGAATTTAACCAGCAAACAATAATTTAAAAAAATTATCCACGGCAGCATCAACTACTTTGAGAGTAAAAAGTAAAAAAAAAGAAAAGACACGAAACATACGATATTTCTCGACTCTACCCTTCTGTCTTACCCTAAGCGTCCGAAAATCCCCTGGGGTCGGGAGAAGGGGGACGTGGCAGGGAAGGGGATCCAAAGCTAAATGAGAGAAAAGAGAAATGGGACCGGCTCGCTGTCTCCTTTGTCTTTATTTTTCTTAGCTCCCTATATTTATATGGCGTATAGCGTTTTTTTATATGACTTTCGGGCGTATCGTGTTGAGCTTCGTGCGAACCTGCTGCAGTACTCTTGGCTCATTGTAAAAAGACAAGCTTTGTTTGGTTTTTCGCGGTTTCGTGAAGAATCGCGGAGGGCGAGAATGTGTGGGTCGGGTCTCCTTCAAGAGGAGAAGGGAGCGCGGTTTGTGCGTGCGTCTGCGTGTGCACGCCTCGACGTGTGCGTGAGCGGCGTCGTGTGTGTGTGTGTGTACGTGCGTGCGTGTGCATGCGTCGTCATGTCTGTTTGTGTGTGTGCGTGCGTGTGGGTATTTGGGAAGGGGAGGAGTGAAGAATAGGAAAAAAGTAAAAAAAAGTTACGCCCAAGTGTTAAACGAAATAGGAAGTAACTGCGTGGAATTACCCACACCGTCGAGTTGGTAGCTTGTGAAGTGTCGCCACTCAGATGTCGCCCTTTGCTCTTTTTTCTCTCTCTCTCTCTCTCTCTCTCCGTCTCCTCTTCTTCTCTACTTTTCGTTTCCTGCGCGTCTTCTTTGAGGAAACAAAGAAACAGAAACGCGAAAAGACGAGAAACAAAAGAAACTGTCGGAACGTGGTGTTTCTAGGCAATTCCTCTCGCGTTGAAGGATGGATGGCGATAATTTGAGGTTGTACACAGATAGATGTACGCGTGCAGGCACACGTGCCGGTGGGTGCTGAAGTTTCTTGTTGATTTATAATAATAATAATATTCATTCTACTACCTGCTACTTACTACTACTACAACTACTACTACTAGTAGTAGCAGTAGTAGTAGTATAGTAGTAGCAGTAGTAATGTAGTGCAACAACAAACAACAACACAAAACCCGTTCAGAAAAACGGATTCATATTCAGTGTTTTTTTCTTTCTTTTTTAAATACGCCGTGAGCGCAGTATTAATGCACAAGACATGCATGTATGATATGGCACAAAGTACCGCACAATATGAAAAAAAGATTGCCGGTAGATATGATGTTAACCTTGTTATCTCGGCCCCTTATAAACTGCCCCAAATCTGTCCGATGCTGACAAGGCAGAAACAACAACAACAACAACTTTGTTCTAAGAAACATGCAGTGCATTATACTGAACGTGCCGCGAGTGTCGTATAGAGATACCACTTAGCTGCGGGAAATATTACATAGGGAAAACTGGGCGCGACTTTAATGGTAGAGCACGAGAATATAATCTGTGTGTGCGCGACAATGCTGGGGTGGGGGATTGCAAAGAGGGAAGGTACGCAAATAAGCTGATAATAAAACATCCTTAAAAAGAAAACTGAAACTGGGACAAAATTTAAAACAAACGGACAGCACAACACAGAAGCTCAAACGCAGCTGAGTTTATTCACGGGGAAACGCCAATCAACAACCGTCCACCTGTTTTCGTGTGGACTCGTGTTTATTGGCTTCCTTCTGGGAATAACCGCAGCTGCGTTGAGATTCTGTGTCGTGCTGTCCGTTTTGTTTTGTTTTTTGTCCCAGTCTCGGGTGTTCTTTCAATGGGGGGGATGACCGTTTGTGGGAGTGGAGGTCGGTTGTGATGCGGGTCGGACAAAAGAGTGTGTGTATGTATGTGACGATGACTCGAAATATAAATCTGTAGAGAGTTTGCGCCTGTCCTGTTGTCTTCGTGTTTTCTTTGTCCTGGTTTTATTCGCGCTTTTTAAACCTTTTAATTAATATGGGCCAAATAACCCAAACCCAGGCTTTAATGAGTTATACGTCCAGGGAGACATACTGTAAAGGGATAATCATCATGGTAAGTCGGATAATTAACTGTTTTCTTTAATTAACTGTCTAATTAGTGAAAATAAACATATGAGCTGTAATTAGAAACTCGCTGAGCGTCATCGCACACTTCTAAATCAGTCAGTTTCAGAAACGCAGGGATGCGCTAAAGTTATCAGTCGTGTAACGGGTGCAAGGCTGGCGCTGCCAAAAACGCGGATGATAATCTTATCGTTCGCGTTTTCGCGTTGACAACCTTATGCGCCAATTCAATTTCCCCGCTGAATTTAACGTGAAGATTTTGCATTCTACAGGAATCGAAAGACGGGAAATCCTCGTTTCAAACCTCCCCCCCCCTCTTTTTCCTTTTCTTCCTCTCGTCAATGACAGTTTAAAGGGACACTGACAGGGTATTTATGCTCGCCGAGGTTTTTATTTGAACATGACCTCTAAAGGCGCGTTCATACTTTACATCGCCGATGTGAACACCCCTTAAGAGCCCAACTACCCAGAACATAATTTGCTGCTCGAAATTCGCTTTCTTTCCGCCCGAAAGCAACCGGTCGAGAATTGGCCGATTTAAGTCGCGCTCACTCTCTTTTTTATGGTCACACGTGGAGTTCAAACTCTGCGTACCAGATATATTCAAAGTCACGATTCATCGTAGGCACAGATTCTATATTAAAAATAGAAAAAGTATTTGAACCCCATTTTTGTGGCCTCCAAAAAACTGCAAATAAGGGCATCGGAAAAAAAAAAATGTTGCACAGATCACAGGAAGTACATGTACACGTAATTTTCAATGGACCCTTTTGCTGTTTATGCGGAGAGCAAGATCGTCTGCTTCTTTCGAAGGAGTTTCGGTGACGTCAGAGGACGCCGAGCTCTGATTGGCTGATTGAAAGAGATAGTGGGTAGACCTCGAAGGCATCTAGCATTGAGGTCTACCCACTATCCTTTCAATCAGAGCCAATCAGAGCTCGGCGTCATTCTGACGTCACCGCAACTCTTCGAAGAAGCAGACGATCTTGCTCTCCTCATAAACATGAACCGCTGCTTGCGTCCCCAACGATCTTCCAGTCGCTCCGTCTTTGCAAGCCCGTCGAGAGTGCTTATGTCACCAGCGCTAGAAAGCATAGATGCTTTCTAGCGCTGGTTACATAAGCATAGATGTTACACGGACAACAAGGTTGGAGATTTAGCAAGGGCCTTCGGCTGTACGATTTAACGTTTTGAAGAAAAGTCGGTTTGCAAAAGACTATTAGAAAAATTTGAACAGATTTCGCGCTTCTTGGTTCTTTTGGCTCTCACTTGGATCATTGTTGGTTAAATGAATGATCCACGTTTCAAGCAGCGTTGTTAAGCTGGGCTTTGTTCATTCTCGTTATGAACCGGAAGTTCAGCTGGGACGTCCAAAGACTGGAACACCGCCTGGTGGCGTGTTTGCGAACAGGAAGGGATCTCGTCGACGGGATGGCAGCGCACGACGGACCAACGTTGCGATCGGACGTGGGCCGCTTCGAAACTGTCGTTCGTGGTGACGGCCATAATCGATCTGGAAGCGCAGAACATCGAGCGGAAGGGATGCAAGTGCGAAACAATCGCACGACGAACGGTACGCGCAACTTTCTCGTTTTCGTCTGCTTCACACGCCGGAGAAGCGAAGTAAAAATGAAAGACGTTTAGAATTCTCTGAAATGCCGAATTAGAGCGCAGCTTTTGGAGGAGGAGGAAGGGATGACGGAGGGAAGGACGGAGGGGAATTTAACGGGAAACTGTGGGACAATTTCCGGTGAATTCCCCGCTAAACTTAGCGGCTAAATTTCCTTGCTAAATTTAGTGGAAACATTTCCCGCTAAATTTAGCGGCTAAATTTTCCGGCTAAATTTAGAGAAAACAATTGCCCGCTAAATTTAGCGAAAGTTCCGCTAAATTTAGCGGAAAAAATTTTGCCCTCGTGACGTTATGTGTGATGTCATTATGAGAAACGTCCCATAATGCAACCCGCGGTTACCCGAGGCGACGGCGCTCAAGCCGTGAACGGGCGCCTAAGAGCTGCGCTCTAAAACGCGGTCGGGTGTGCCCACGTGATTTCCGGCCATGAGCTCCCGTGCTCGTGTTTCGGTTTCGGTTTCAAGTAGTTGAGGTTTGTTTTTTTACTTTATTAGATATATACGTGACTCTGCAGCAAAATATTGATGGGGTAGTCAGTCTCCTCTCACCATATTAAATCGCCTGGCAAAAAGTAAAAAAAAATAGTTTCGGGAGGTGTCAGCGTCTCATTAAGAAGCGCGTGACGAGTTCTCTCTTTATCGTTCCTCAACCAATGGGATTGCAGCATTGGCCAATACCAAAAACGAAGCAAAGAACGCGAACGTAATAAAAGCCGCGTGGTTCTTAAGTTGTCAACGACTCTAGTTACGGAGTTAGTGCGTCCCCTCGTTTTTCTGCTTTGTTCGGCACAATTCCCCATTCTGGCCAATTAGGTCCCTGAGCGTTCGCGCCCTTTATTTCGCTGCCATCGTCGGTTTCCGGTGACTGCTAATCGCGTGAGCCCGCTCCCTTTAACGACGCGTGCTCTTTTTTTTTTTCTCTGTTTTGGTCACGCGTCAGAATAACACGCAACAAAAGGTGCCTCGTCTCTTTTCGGCCGGGCGTGGCAACGGGCACGGGCTGCTTGTTCAGTCGGCCGAACGTGTCTCGTTTGAACCGCCGCCGGTGCTGTGGTTTCCAGTGGAAAGAGGACCGGTTAATTAACGAGAAGCGTCGAAACGTACGTTTATACTGTCGGCGGAGGTGTGAGAACGATCCGAGCGCCACTTGTTGTCGCCTATTATCCGAGAGTATCTATCTCGTCTCTTGTGAGAACAGTCCGCGCCCTGTGGTGATATACCAAAGCCGCGGTCAGGCTGCTAATAGATACAAATGACAGTCTGAAGACACTGTCGGAGTTGTGTTTCTTCTCTCGTATATGACGGTCACACTGGCCGTACAAAAGCTGTCTGTAGACATGTTCCAAGAAGGTACGAAGCGAGCATGCTTCGAACATGCTCCCGGCGTGTCTGAAGACAATTCTACTGTCTGCAGCGAATACCGCGTCTCTTGTACGGTGTATGACCAGTGTGGCTACGACATAATTGTGGTATTTGCCTTTTTTCTCTGTGTGTGTTTTATTGGTCAGGAGTAGGGTAGAAATTTGACGTTTGTTATTGTGCCAACGTGCCAACAAGAAACAAGATGGCGACTTGCGGCTGCCGTATCCATTGCCGGTTGCTAGGTGCTGGGAGTGTTTTCCTACGAGGCTCGTGCGATTATGATCGCGTAATATTGTAGTCTGTCTCCGCATGATCGAGCTAGTTAAGGGGCAAAGCTTAACGTGACTTAGAGGTCCGAAACTTTTCGACCCGTTCAAACCAACAAATGCGGAGATAATAATGAAGAGCGGCGTTGGTACCCGTATGTGACGCGTGGCCCGAGAAGGTAAAGCGTTTACTACGTTATGCGGAGTTTTACATTTTGCGTCGAGGTAGGACCGCCAGTAAAGACCAATTCACGCAGTTGTGCTTGACTTCGGTGCGGCGACTTACGACAGTGAGTTGTTGGGACATGTGTGTCTCGTATGTCGCGTGCGAGGATACCACGCTTCGTGCTGGGCAGGGACGCCTCGGTGGTTCGTAGTCATAACTCAGGGTAAGCTCTCACAACGTACAGTCCGACGCTACTGATATATGCGAATGAACGTCTATCTGTTATTCGTGCGAAGCAAGGCGGCACGGCAATCAATCCAATGATTAGTTTGACAGGCGGCGTACAAGGCACACGGATACGGTATCTCGTAGTAGTATCTCGACGTAATATCTTATCAAACGTTATCGAATGCTGCTGCGTGAATTTTAGGTACGCCAGCCGAGGTACGCGCCGAGTGTGCGATTGCTAGAGCCGCACTAACTGCGGGAGAAAAATAGAGCACGACCTGCGATGTACGAATTCTTGAAGACACAAGAGACTTTTAGCAAACGGTTATCGTGTTCCGCGTACCGATTACTAGAGCCTTTGAAGCATGCTTTTAAGCGCGGTACGCGGTACGTTGAACACGGTAACGGTTTGCTAAAAGTCCCTAGAGTCTTTCCCTGTCCATTCCGGGCACGTTACAGGGTAAGTCACTTTTAAACCGTTCATTTTTACTTTTACAATTTACAGTGGCCTATCATTTATAAATCGCACATTCCCGCATTAATAGACCTAATAATAAATGAAGGTGACTACAAGGATGTTCTCTCTTTGATAAGTTTATGTTCATTAAATGATTTGATACGCTAATAAAACCTCTTGGACTGGCAGACTCGGCGTCCCGTTTCGTCGATGAAAGGCTCATCGAAACACGTTTTATACTTGGATGTCCAGCGACGCTTCCTCGACACGGCTGCGTTTTCGTCAACAAGACGCGGTCGCATCGCAATCCATGCGCGACGGTGAAGACAGTGACGTTTATCGCGCGGACAAACAAAGTCGATATCAATCGTGAGAGTTCGTTCGCAGGTTCTCGCAATCTTAACTGTATAAGTATAGCACGGTACCGGGCGTTTCGGCAGAATTTACCTTTGCACAGCAACACCAAAAACGATTTGACACGAGGTAAAATCCCATAAACAGGAACAGGTTCATTTCGATACCGGAAAGCGTTTGGGCAACGAGGTGCCAGGATGTAGGAAAACCGGAAGTCACCAAAAGGGGTGGGACGATCGTAAAGCTTGCGTCTCTGCCACTCCGTAATGTGGGCTTCGTTTTTCTTTTTCCGCTGCGCCGATTGTTTTTTTTTTCTCAGCCAGCCTTCTGCCAGATCATGCTTTTCCTTATTAACCGTTTTTCAGTTCTTCATATCTCTTTGTTAACGTAGCTCCTAAATAGGAGGATCGTTGACCGAATGTCCTCCTAACGTACTGCAGCACGGAGCAGGTGGAGCGAAAGCTCGCGCTGCAGAACCTAGGGATCCTGGGTTCAATCAACCAGGTAGAGGGCCTTACAGCGATACACTGGCAGCGGCAAGTGACCCCCAAAAGGCCGCCGCCATGTTGCACATTTTTGACCACTCGACACGTGACTTTATAGTTTTACGTCTAGATTTTAACGAAATACCGCAAACAAATAATTGCTTATTGGTCTTTAATAGCAGTACTAAGGAGATAAGTTATGTTTCGTTTGTTTTAAGTACAAAATGTGCTTTTACGACAAAAACTCGCGCAGCTTCGTAATGCCTCCGCTAGATGCCGCCAGCCGCGGTGCTGTATTTTGGGGTTTTGATCTCTGGGGCAAACAATATTGAAAAAGTAGTTTTTAATTTTTTTTCTTTTTTACAGCGATCTCAATACAAATCTCGGCTCAGTTTTGCGTAAAAGCTTCAGGATTTGGTACGGTCACGTGTCTTGTGGTCCAAATTGTACAGCATGGTGGCAGCCAAGTGGGGGTCACTTTTGCTTGGTGAACGGGATACAAGTTTATCGTTCTAAGCCCCTCTACCTCGTTCGGTTCAATAGACCGATCTCACTGAACGCTTCACGCATGCGTGACGCCGCCATACCTTTAGTTTATAGGAGGCAGGCACCAGCGCACCAGACAGCTCGTGCCGCCTCGTGCTCTGCTCGCACCAAGGAGGATAGAAGGGTAGGAGAGAGGGCATGCCGTCAGCCGCGTAGCCTCCACAAGCCATGCTCCCTTGACGCCTCGCCTCTTTCTCATTTTTCTCGTTACCTCTCCTCACTTATCAGCCCAACATGACCACATCACGTGACCCGAAGCTAGCCTTCGTCTAGCCTTCGATCTGATAAAAACCTACTGGACGGAGCGCGCGCAAGCCTGCGAGGAATCGTTCTACAATCAACCATCCATCTCGCACGTGACATGTCACGCGCACCAATAGCCAGAGAGATCTACGGTCACGTTGGCCACAACATCCGTTTAAACATTTTATGACTGGGCTTCACCAATATTGCAACGTGCCCTCTCCTAGTACTTCTAACCTCCTTGGCCTCGCGCAGACAATTAGCGGGGTTGTCGCGCGTGCAAAAATGCTACAGATTCCACGATGCATGGCGGCAGCGGTGGCGTTACGAAACTGGCTGTGAGATCGGTCTATGGCCACCCCTTTGATCTGATGGGCGTCGTACCGGCGTGCGGTCGTGTGTCACTACTGCTTGGTGCACGTTAAAGACCCTCAGGCTAGCGGTTGTACTGCACCGAGTAGATTTCTCATCTACAGCGGAGGCGGCCAATTCTCGTTAAGCAGAGTAACCTCCCGTTGTCTAAAGATAGAGGCAACGTATCTGTTACCTTCTACATTGGCCAGAGGGAAGCATCTACATACCTTTGGCCGTCGGGCTCGAAGACTACGGTCGAAAAAAACACTGGGCAAAGCCACCGTGAGATGCGCACTGGGTGATACGTCTGAATGTGGCTCTAATGACGTCATTTTAATGCGTTTAGTAATTCCAATAATATACCTAGTGCTTTGCCATACAGACAACTTCGAATTGTTGTCAGCTGCAATCCGGAGATAATTTTGACTACAGTACATCGATCTTTTAATTCTAGATTTAGTGCGCTCCTACGACAGTATTTCTCCGGCACTATAGAGATTTTATTACCGGTAGATTATTACGTGAAGCCGGTTACCCTTTATAAGCATAAAAGTAATTACGAAAAAGGTTTTTAAACAATTTACGGTTTGAAAGTTTTTTTTTTCGAAATGTACTGCAGTTACTTTTATTTGCTGTTATTCGCGATGCAAGTTAATTACTTTGCCCTCGTGACGCCAAGGGAAAACTAATTTGACATATTTTAGTCACAAAATTAATATAATATAGACACTGTTTTGTGTATACGAACATATAACGCGATTTATATGAACTGGATTGTGCACAGTAGTTTCGATTGAATAATTTCTAATCCAGCCCAGCGTGACTTTAGAGAAAGCCCATGCTTTATCCTTAAGCTTCGCCACCTTGATTCTGACGTACGATTGGCAGTTACGTTGTCTAGCGCCGCCTAGAGCAAAGTCACAACTTGGCTTTGCTCCGGGCAGCATGGCTGAGCCAAGCCAAGTCTTGGCTCTTCGTTTGTTCTGCGTACTTTAACTTTTTTTTTTTTTTTTTTTTTGGGGGGGGGGTGAGAGAAAGAGGGACAGAGCGCTAATTGCTAAGCTGAGCGACACCTTTTATCTTGTTTCGCATGCGAATCTCAAGACAGCGAACTTAAAAGAGGTCGAGGACTCGGACGGACGGCACGTGGGAGAATAAACAGCATTTAACAGTTACGCACCCGACTTGACAGAGACCTTTTACGGTAGCGCTTGCGATCTGGCCAATCGCGACGCTCTCGCAATCCTCGCCAGAATCTACCGAAACAATATTTTTCCCGTTTTTTTCCCTTTTCCTTTTCTTTTCTTCAAATTCTTCTTACAATCCTTCGTATCGGTCGTAATATGCGAAGGATTCTGTTAGGAAAATTCCTCGGCCCTGCAGAACAGTCGAGTGATCGCCCGGAGTCAATTAAGAAAACTCTGACGTAGTACCACTACGGGTGCACTACGCCGCAATTCTTGAAATACATATAAATACGTACATTAATTTCGTCCCCCATCATTGACGTTTTTTTTATTCTTATTTTATTGTTTTCTTTTTTGCGCATTTTAAAAGAAAAGTAATTGAGGTCTCCGCATTTCAAGTCGACGTGCACTTTGTCAACCTGCTCTTAGTTTATATCTTCTCGGGCACCGCGATTTGCCTTTATTTTTCTTCTCGTTCTCGAAGCGTGCAGTGTCTCGCGCCCGTTCCTCGAGAGAGCCGGTCCTAAAATCTGTCGTATCCAGCCGTCCGAAGTTCCGGATAAATCGCGTCGCTTATTTTCGAATTGGCAGGGGGGTTGCCTTGCGGTGCGGAGGAGCTTCTTGCTGCGCTTATTTGTTTCGGCGGCGAGGAGCCCGCGAGCTTAATGGTTCGAGACACGCGGAGTAATGAGCGGGACCCCTGCCCCGAAATTCCGAGCAAGCTCGAGCACCGATCGCTGCAAGTGCGCGGCGGAGGAAGCCGCGACGCGCCGCCCCATTCGCCCTCCGCACTGCTCTCGCGTCGTGCACAGGACGCGGCATTCGCTGCTGCATGTTCGAAAGCATCGTACGTGCTTCAAACGTGTCTGCAGACTTCCTTGTATGATGTATGCATGTGTGATGTATAATACGGATGGAATAACACGGAGCCTGTACGGTTTCACCAACAAGAAACTACATTTAATTGGACATGGACGAGACGATTAACACTGTTACGCAGCGGCGCTTGAGTCCAGGCAGCGACTGCCTGTGCGCCGCCTCTGATCCGCCTTATCAAGGCGGCGCACGCGATGTGCGCGTGGCCGGCTTGATTCCGCCGCCACGCGGGAAAGTTCGCCACCTGTGCCCCGCAGTCGGGCAACTGGGCTGGGGAGCCGCCAGGGTGCCCACAAACTACGGTGTCAACAACGAGCATATGATGGATCACACGTACGGTATGTAGTCGGCCCTCCTGAGATAACGCACACCATCCCGTTCACACCACACTCGTATCTAACATTGAAGCCATTCTAATCCGTGGCGCGCGGTTTATCTTTTGTGATTATCATCGTTCAGCCAGTGTGTCATCCATGAAATCTAACTTAGCTTTGTCCCATTCTTTCTCTGCGCCGTAAAGTATCTCGTCTATCGCTTTTTTCATAAAATTTACTACTCTATCTCTATTCTAACAGAAAAAACTTATTCTCCGTCCTCCGCACATCTCCTTTCGCCTTGATCATCAGTATAAAGTTGAAATTCACCACTGTCGCACCTCTGCCTACCTCGACTCTTTTATCCCCAGGTCGCCATCGGAGTGGAACCACCTTCCCTCATCTGCAGTGTCCATATTTTTAGTGTCCATATTATTATTATTATCATTATATCATCAATAGGTTCTTTTAGAGATGCAGTTACCAGCCACTTTTGTCAGCAGGCACCCTTGACGGCTTTCTCTTGTTGTATTTTTTGTATTTCGTTCTCATTTTCGTATTATGTTTTGTACTTGCCCTCCCCGTCTGTAATGCCCTCGGGCCCTGAGACTACTGAAATAAATAAATAAAAAAAATATCCCAAAGAAGTATCAGCGGTAACAAACTAGGACCCTTCGCTAGAATCAAATTCAATTATTAGAATATATTAAGCAGCGATTCTAATACCAGTCAGGGTTAAAATTAAAAACGTAGAAGAAACATATAGGTATGTATGAAAGCTATGTAAAGCGCGTAGTGGTACTCATTTTGTGATGCGCTCGCTCTGCCGATTGCGCTGAAGAGCATAGCAGCTTTCATTGCGCTGCACCAAACTTCTGAGAGTGAGTGAAGTGTAAGCACGCTCTTATATATATAAAAAAAAGTTGCAGTAACTTGGCGCTTTTAGTCTCATTTCCTCAAAAATACAAAAAATACGACCTGATAGTTTCTTTCCACGTGACAAACTATGATCATGACTTTTTAGTCGAGACCTAAAGGAGCAAAGAAACTTCGAAACCAGCAACGTGATTTTTACCATTCATCTACCTGCACGTACCTTCGGTTCTGCGTTAGCGCCTACATGTCGACTGCCCCCGCAGATTAAACGTAGTAGTACCGTGAAGCGCAGATTCAGCGCGGTACAATAAAAGTAAATAAATCTAATCTATGCAAAAAAAACGAAAAAAAAAAACTTACTCGTATTGTTGCTTATCTGTTTTCGTTTCCGTTTTATTTACGACCATCGAAACTCTATACGGACGACGAATCCAGCACGCGAAGCAACCTCGCAGCCCCCTCCCCAAAACATTCAACGTCCTTCTGGGGAGGAAAAAAATTTCTCGAATTAATCGCGAGCAAATTTCCCGCATCCTGGCGAAAGGGTGTGCGCTCCGCGTCCATCGCCGTTGGAATGGTCCGGATCGTTTTCCTGCTTCGCCTTACGATGAAGTGCAGCGGACACCGCGAGCCATCGGGGCCAATCCCCTGCCGCGTGAGCGTCACGTGACCTCGATTCGATGTCAAGCAGCGCCATGCGAGTGCATCGTCAGGGCGCGCCTGGTGCGCCTTTCTCATCACCGACTAAAGGAATCTCGCGCAACGGATGCGGCGCGAGCCTTTTCACTGTGCCTGATCAGCTAAGTCGGTGAACGATAGCGCCGTGATTGGCTCCTTCGGATCGGCTGAAAGCGTCGCGTGATACGTTGACGGACCGGGATTGGCCGGGAAGGCTCATAGCGCGAGTAGCGCTCCATCGCGGCGTTGAAACGGGGAGTGTGTGTGTATAGGCACCGGGCGGCTCCAGCGAACCGAGCAATATTTCTGCACTGCTCCTCGAGAGCTCCTCCGTCTTTCTCCCCTTTGCTCCCTTTAGAGTCGCCTTCCCCCTTTTCATCTTCCTCCGTGACGGCGACATATTCCGGCGTCGACTTTGCCCGACACCGTGTCGGATTACTCGACGCATTCAGCGAGAGGAATTCGAAGCGGCTTAGCTTGGCTCGCTGCGCGCGCGCAGCTCCCAAAACTTGAGAGCTGTCTCCCGCCGCCGCTCTCCTCTAACCCCTTCTCTCCCATTCCCTAGAATTGGATCTTTCCCTTTCCCCTTTTGTCTACTCGCGCGGCCGCTTTCCTCCCATCTCTCATCTTCCGGGCGTGCGCGCGTCTGTGGAGGGATCTTTCGTCGCTTTCTCAAAGTTATTCCTTTCGCGTCCACACGCCTACAACCCGAAATCTCTCCTCCTTTATTTTTTCTCTCCAAGGCACCGAACGACGCCGGCAGTATTCGCACCGCGTATTTATTCCATCGCCGTACTCTCTTCCTCTATTCCCTTATCCCTCCCTCAGCTTCACTCGCAGTTTTTACCTTTATTTACGGTCGCTTTCCTTAACCAAGCGAAAGACCGACAACCAGTACCCGGGGCGGCGGAAGAGAAGGCAACGCGCGGTGGTTTACCGTCATGGCAACGAGTTTTAGGGCTGGGCGTCGATTAAAACTTTTAACCCGATTAATCACCACCCTTTAATCGATTAATTAATCGATTAATCGGTCTCGTTTATTTCCATGCATATTAATATTGCTTAAAAATAAGAATTGCATCTTGTTTTTTTTTTTTTTTTGCTGAATATGTGGTAAACGACGCATAACTTTAATTATGAATCAACTTCGATGTACAGTTGAGAACAGTTCAAAAACACTATCACTCACAGATTACTACTTCAGCTCCATGAGACAAAAGTGTTCGTTGATATTCTCCGGGATGGGCGGCTTCCTTTGATTGCTCACAGTAGTCTCTGCAGCGCTAAACGGACACTCACACGTCGTTGAAATCGCTGGGACATGTGAAAACTTTCTGCACTTGTATGAAGTTACAAATCTCCCCCTTACAGTTTACCTTAAGTTAATATTTCACCTAAAGTTTTCACTTCATATATGTGTGCTCGTCCATGTCTGCTTGGTGAAAGCATTTAATTTTTATTTAAATTTGGTTCGTCAAATTTCTACCGATTAACCGGTTAAACAAATTAATCGCGATTAAAGCATTAATCGATTAATTGGTAGGTTAATCGATCAATTGCCCAGCCCTAGTTTATTATTGATAATGCAAGTTTCTTCATATCCTTAAATGCCAACTGTGCACACCATTTCGGTTAGGAAGCAGATTTTCTTAAACTAGGAAATTATTGTTGCATAAAATCATTGATGTAAAATGTAAGAACAGGGTAGGTGTGTATCGGGGTCTCGAGCTAGATAATGTTTACTTTGAAGCACGTAACTGTGAATGATGTAATTATCCCCGCAAGATAAATTATTTATAAATGATACTTGCCGAGAATTACCACTTATTTTCTTCTTCTTACATGACAAAGAGTGATTACAAATGGCATTACATATCACAATACTAACGAGGTTGACATAGTAAACACAAGTATAATAAATGAATTTGTGCCTAAAACAAAGCGGTTTATTTAAAAGCAAAAACTAGTGGTCTGGTTTTGCTTTTTGCGTAGAGTTGTTATTTGGGCAAGGAATTTATACAAGGATTTTAATTTATGCTGAAGTAGGCTTTACCTCTTTTTGCAGGTAGAATTACCTGAAATCTTGTCATAAATTTTCTAATTTAAGGTTCCGAGATTTATCTTCTAATAAAAGTTTTTGAGCTTACACCACGGCATTAACAGGATAAAACTACAGGGTCGTTCATCTCATGCCTGCAACAGAGTATTAAGATTTCTGATAAGCCAGTAATGTAGTCGTGACAACTGGGTTGTAGATAGGTTGGTGTTCAAAATTTATTCTTTGTTTGCTATATACAAGTCACATCACATCAACTTATTTGTATCTGGCAGCAATCCGTTCGACGAAGACTAAACATTTCCACAAAACACAGTACAAAACAGAGTGATCTTTAATGGCATCTGGTTTAAGTAAGTCTGGGCAACAATGCAACCTTAGAAATCAATGTTCTTTGTGAATGCAAGCAGCTCAGATAGCTTTTTGTCAAGAGCTACTGGCATCTACACTACAAATCAAGCTGAAATAATGCTATATCTCACCTATGAATGCTGCGAATAAAATCCTGTGTATCCATACAGAACGCTCCTCACACATCATGTGCGCGGTATGTAGACTTGGTGTTGAAGCACAAACGTAACAGTTCAAGCACGGCACAAACGCTTGCCGCAGGTCACCGTTTTGAGGAAACTTGAACACATGGACTTCTTCGGTATTTTTGTAGTTGCCGCGACAACCTGTAGCACAACATTTGTTCGGCATGCCGATCCACAAAACAAACACTCGCGCGCGTACGTTTTAAAACAAGGCAGGGCAGGCGGGGTGGCGACGGGTGGAAAAAACAAAGCAACAAGACCAACAGCTCCGACGACTCCTGCGATTTGAACAGCCACGCATGCGCAGTCAGCGGGTTGGCGGCGCTCCGCGCGCCACCACCGCCACCGTTGCTAGGCAACCGCTGGGCGCACGAAATTCGCCGACGCGAGCGTCGCCGGCCACCGCCGCCCGCCGCAAAGGCCATGGCCTCAACCGTCCGCCATTCCCCTTTCCACTTTCCCCCGCTTCCTCCTCTCCCTCCTTCTACACCTGTCCACCGTTGCCCGTTTCCTCCTCCCCCATAGTGAAGAAGATCTTCTGCCTTGCAGAATCTCAAACGCAGCAGACTCATCCGAGCCCTTCCAGCAAATCCGACGCTGCGAATCACGAATCACGCGACTAGGCGTCGCTCATCACGTGACGCTCGTACGGCATTGGATCGGCTTCCGTCGGCTCGTAGGTGTCGTCTGCGGTCCATCGAAATCGCGTTATGGTATGTCGTGTCTACACACTTTTTCTAAAGGCTCGTTCACGCAACTGTGTTCTCTGTATACGACCGACTGAGACAAGGCCGGCTTTTGAGCCTCTTGCGACGGCGTAAGACCGGCTGCGAAGCAATGCAGGCTGCCGCTAAGCCGTCGCAAGAGGTTTAAAAAACCGCTCTAGTCTCTACTCAGTCGTAGGCAGAGGCAAGAGTGTGAACGGGCCTTTAGTCTAGACTCAGCCGATGCTACACTCTTGAGGAAAAAAAGGGTTCAGTCTTACGCGCCCCTTGTCCCATGTCATACGCAACAAAAGTTCAGTTCGACGTAGACCGCTCTGACGTCGAACCGGAGGTACCAACTTTCACGAGCGGCTTGCATAGTGGAGTGCTACAGCTTACTAAACTAGATAATAAACGTGTTACTGACTTCAAAAGCAAACAAACAAACGGAGCTTTCTTGGCTCTACTGCAAAAACCACGGTGTTTTTTTTTCTTCTGTAGTCTTTGATACGTACTTTAGCTGTTTAGTAGTTATATCACCGCTATAAAGCCCTCGTAAAAGTTGGGGCCGTCAGTTCCACGTCAGTGCGCTGTGCGTCGAACTGAAGGGGTGTGTTATATGGGGCAAAGAGGGTGTAAGATTGCACCCTTTTTTTTCTTAGAGTGTACGACTGGAGGGGACCAATCAGTTAGCATAAAAAGAATATCATCATGGTGTTCGTCGTGTTTCTGTACTAGTTCTATCATCGCCTATAACCAGTCATAAACAAAAAAGGCCTAGTGAGTTACGCTTTTGTTGCTGCTTGATTGCTCGCATCATCCTCGGTAGAGTCGCCTGTGTCTGGACTTAATACCGCGCTTTCGTTTTTCCTCCTCGCTTGCCCTCACTCTCGAGAACATAACTGAGAATTTCATATTTTCGAAGTTTGTTTCCCCCCCACGGATTCGGCGTTTTTGGGTGTCCACTTTTGTTGTCAGAGCAAACCATCGGCGTTGGTCGGGGCTTGTCTGGAAGGAACCGAGACGGAATTCGTCAACCTCCCGGAAACATGGTCGCGACCCGAATATCTGAAAATCGTTCCTCTATCGACAAGAGAGGGAAGCGAGCTGTGGATCCTGAGGAAGAAGCAGCCTCGCGGACAGTTCAGGATTATCGCGATACGTATAGCGGTAAATAATAGCAAGTTTTTGTAGATCTCTCCGCTGACTCCGATCACGATTCCCGATACTCAGACTGTCGCGTTTGCGCATGCATGGTATCGTTGTCGGGAATCGCTGATCGGGGGTATCGGAGACGTCGGAACGATCCACTAAAGCTCTCTATTGATTTCTTCCCCGAAACTCCGATTGTTTTTATTCCGAGGAAAGTTCGACCCACATCGGCGTTTTTCGGTTTTCCCCAGTTGCGATAAAACCGGCTTGGGGGTGAATACGGAATTTCGGTAAATCTTTCCGGTAACTGTGATAACGATACGCGATACGATGAACGCGCGAAGTACTGGCAAAGTATCGGGTATTGTCAATCGTAGTTATCTGAACGATCTTCTAAAACTCCCGTACTATCGGCGTTAATCGAACAATACCGAAAACGCGGAACGTGTCCTCGTGACATCTCTCCGTTGATTCGACGAGCTTTTCTTCCCCATCCGGCCCCGTCCCTCTCTCGTCTTCCTCTCTCCTTCGGTTCGTCTATTTATCGCGTCCCCCACCACTTCCCGGGATGACCGCTCCTTCCTCCCTTCTTCCCAAAGCATCCCGGATTTGCCCAAAGCAGCCGAGGCTCGTGTTTCGCGATGAGCGGGCATTTCCCAACGGTCCGTTGGTCGCTCCGGGACAACGCGCCAACTCACAAAGATCCCAGAAAGGCCACGCGAGCTTACCCGTACCAATTCACGTATAGGAGAGAAGGTCTCGCAACGCTAGAGCGCGGCGATGACCAGACGAACGTGTCTAACGCTTCGCGGCGTCTCTTAGGGAGCTTTTGGTGTGTTTGCCGCTAGGGGCATGTCGGAGGACTAGCGATGACGTCATGAGCGGGCCTTGTCTACTAGGCGGTATTGCCAAGCGCGCTACCAAATACCTTTTTTGTCTTTTTTAGCAGAGATTGTTGGAGCCGATCCCATTCCCGATTTACGTCACGTGACACGTGCCCCACTTTTCCCATCGTGCACCTCGACGTAAACAGGGCGGGCCCGTGCTGCGGGGGTAGAGCGTTTTGCGAATTGTTTGCAGGCCTACTTGCGCCGAATGCCTTGTGACTCAGTGCAGATTTGCTAATTGTTTTCTGTGGGAGGAAGCGATCAATATATTGGTAGTCTTTTTCGTGGGCACCCCAGGTTTCGTAAAGCGTCGCGTCACTGAGTGCGCCGCTTCACTGAATGCGGTAATTTGTCGAATGCCATTTTATGAAACGTTATTTCATCGAACATCCTTTTGTCCAATGCCGTTTCATTGAATGCCGCTCTATGGAGCGGCATTTCATCGAGTTCCGTTTTACTGAATGCCGCTGCACTGCATTTCACTTCGCCGAACTCTGTTTCGTCGAATGTCTTTTTATGCCATGCCGTTTTATCAAACGCCATTTTCCTCACTGTTGTTCTATTGGTCGCCGTTTCATTGGGCGTTGTTTCACCGAGAGGCGCTTTAGCGAAGGCCGTTTCACTGAATGCCGTTTCATCGAATTATTTTTATTTCGTTTATTCTTCCCTTAAATCGCCAGTTCTAAGGGGAGGCAGAAAAGTGTGTGCGTGTTTGTTTGTGTGTGTGTGTGTGTGTGTGTGTGTGTGTGTGTTTGTTTGTTTGTTCGTGTTTGTTGTGGGGTAGCAAGAGACAAGAGTACATGTTAAATGACACTAAGAGTAAATACGCTAAAACAGTGGTCAGATTACGTATTAAACGAGGCAGGGAGTGCATTTCGAAGATTCGTAGGGTCCTGTAGAGGTACACAATATATAATTTAATGATATGCAACTTTTTATAAAATGCCATTTCATCGAACGTTTTTTTTAAATTAAAATGCCCTTCGATTAAATGCCGTTTTAACGAGTGTCGCTTCATTGAATGCCGTTTCATCGAATCCCATTTAATTGAACATCATTTTATCGAATACCATCAACTTATCACCGTTTCATCATATTCGGGTTAACCGACTTCCCTTTCAATTGTTGCCATTCATCCAACGACATTTTATAGAATTAAATGTTATCGAACGCTTTTTGGGATGCCGTTCTTTCGAACGCTGTTTTATCCAATTCATATTCGTGGCACACGTGTAACCACCCCTTTTTATTCATCCTTACCTGATGGATACCGCGCTTTCTGCACTAACAAGGTACTTACTTCATCTAGTAAAATGTCAGACTATCGAACACTGACGGCTTAGGCTAACCAAATGACTTTTAACAAAGAACAGTCGTTCTGCCCGAGCATAGAGTTTCAGCAAGTTGTGGATTAACCTCGACATACTCAATTATTATCGCTGCTATCAAAAATACCTCGTGGGTGTCAGCTTACATTGTAGATGCATTGGTCAAACTACTTTCGGCTAAATGTATGCTTCGCATTGTCGCGCGTCAGGTGCCCTGCATAAGCAGCATATTCTGGTACTTTGCAAAGGTTATTCGCATTTGCGGACTCCAAACGCTTGGAGGTACATCTCTTTCGATTGACAGCCACCTACAAGAATGCAGTGTAAGATGCCATATAGGTCTGGACACCGCGCGAGTACCAGCTGCTAGATAAAGTCCTCTCTTAGCCTTGGTTGCAAGCGGCGACACCAGATGGCTCCTCGTTTTGCGGCTAATGGCAGCCTGTCGCAGGCCCGGTTTCCCATGCTTCTGTATGGGAAACATGCTTGTGTTTAAAGTTGTTTTTGGGATGCGCTACCTCGTGGCTTCAGCGGCGCCAATAACAGTTTTACAAACGCGTTGAAGCGGAGAGATCTCTGGCGACCCTGGCGGAAAAAATGCGTGCCCAAAAACGTTGCTCTTTTTTATTTTTGGTTGCGCCGTTTGGGCAACAGAGACGCTGTCGGTTGAGGCTAATCGGGCGCGTGCCAAGAGAGCTTTGCTTGTTCGATCGCGTCGCTTCGCGCAGTGCTGTGTGTCCTCACATATATACATATATCTTACACCATGAACAAGGAACAGGTGCATGAAATGAACGTTTGCACCCTACAAACTCAATAGGTTTCTGACTTTGTCCACTTGACTTTAAACATCATAAATACTTTAGCGTGAAAACTGCGTGATTATGACATTTACTCCGGGTCCCAGTTAAGAACGAAATACTATGCAAGGACTGGAATGGAAAGAAAAAAAGAACACTGCAGTTTAGAAAGGCAGTAACCTTTCGCGGGACTGCAGTGACAAATTACTGCGGCCATAATAATAATAATGAAAAATAACACGATGGATGGATGGATGAATACTAACGGCTGTACCCCTTCTATCGAGGGCGGTAGCTTGCGCCACCTAGTCTAGAAAATAAAACCCAAAAGTATGACTCCTTCCTTCGTCCTTCTAAGCCAATTTACGTCCCCTCTGGAGTTTCTTGTAACTATCACCAGGCGGCGTAAAATAGCACCAAAATAGAGCTTTGAAAAAAAAAAAAAAACATCATATCCCCGTTTATTTTTTTCGGCGAGGGATTCGCCCATTTTCCTCTGGTCAAACCTGAGTCGGCGTTACCTCAGCATCGCGCTCACTTGGAGACGGGGTTGAGACTTTGGGCCGGAGCCACGCGCGGGTGGGAGTCCCTAAACTACTTGTGCTTTTCCACGGTTGCCGGGAGAAGTCCTCCAGCAGAACATTTACCAAGGCTGTACTTTCTGCGACACGTACAGAAAATTGTTTAATCACCCTCGCTTCCTCCGTCCTCTAGCCGGGTAGCGACTCGCCCAGGAGAGGAAGCACTCCTCTCCCGGCTCTCCCTTTTTCTCTGCACTACGGTAAAAGAAACGGCCACAAAAGACAATGTCAGAAATTAAGGTGCGAAGAAAGCAGTTCCAGTATTTCTTTTCCTCTTGTGCTCGCGGCAACAGCGCTTGACGTATAGTGCCTTCCATTCGCCCACTGGAGACAGGAACACAGTCGATCAAACTATAACTTGTATCTATCAGAAAACCAAGCTATGCGCTTAACAAGAAGTGGTGGTGGCGCTAATAGAACGCACGTGTTTCACTCTATCGAAATTTGTTTGGCCAAAGGTGAATGTACTAAAAATGCTTCATGGTGCATAAAAATTTGCAGCGCATATTAGCAGTACGCGAAACTTAAGTTTTGTAAGTCCACCCCCTTTAAAGGCAACACTAGTTAACCTGCAAAGCTTGGCCGGTTTGACAACAACAAACAATGGATGTACGAACGCAAGACCAGCTCATGATCCTCCGTAAAGTTAATTTTCAGGTCAATCTCCGTTTTACCAGACATTTAATCATTTTTTTTTATATAGTCGTTCACCCCGCAACATTTCAGCCCTCTCTCAGATCCAGTCGCTTTATAACAGTGTCGCCACTCCGGACCTCGACACATGTCTCACTTCAGATCTCGACCCCGGAACTCGACGATATGTGTCAGCCTCTGTTTTCCTCCGCCTGTTGAGTAATTCGATTTTTACAAACAAATTTTTATTTTCGTGCTTTGTGCTATTTTGTGCACTAGCGTGTCTCGAGTGTTCATAATTTTGTTTCTTAAATCGTTTTTGTGGAGGTCCACCCATCTCAAGACCATGGTGGTTGTTTTGGGGCACTCTACATTGTTGTTCTGGTCCGCGAGTTATTGGTGCATATCCTAGAAGGAGGGGATTTAAATAAAGACTCTTATTGTTATCATTAATTGCCAAAACCATTATATTTCCAGTGACGACAACACATATTTCTTTTGCTACCCAAACGCACCTTTACACTCGCGCACACACACGGTCGTTTTCCAGGCTATTCCTATAAAACTACACGTGAGCAACTAGCAAACAGCTCCACGTGTATTTCCGCAACTACATGCAATGAAAATGGTTCAAAATACATTCGGCGTTTATGGCCGAACACAAACTGCGTACTATTTCGCACGAATGAAGTGCGAACAACGTGGCCTTCGATACCTGCTGCGCAACCTACAGGCAACTGAGAACTGATCAAACTACGAGGGTGTGCACATCGGAGTAGACGCGCACCCTCGCAGCCCCACTTCCACGCAGTTAGTTTTATCAAGTTGCTTGTAAATAGCGCAGCGTGATTCGTAGGCTCCGCTCTCCGCTGTCCGCTTTTCATTCCTACACGATAGTACATGTGCCTGGTCCTAACCCGGGGCTCGCCTCCGTGGCTCCCCAAGTCACGCTCTTTCGCAGAAAGCCGTCTGCTTTCCCCCGACTCCTTTCCTCAACCTCCTCCTGAATCCAAATATGGCGTCCCCGGCGCCCTCTCTCTCTCTCTCTCTCTCTCCTCTTTCACCCTTCATTCGGCGCATGTTTCCACCTCTCCCTCTTTTTCCCGCTAGAAGAAGCGATGCCGCGAAGGACGCGTTTCCATGGCAACGGCTCCCACGTGGCAGGCCGCAACCTGTCGCTGCGTCCGCGGTTGTGTGGTGGCGACGACGATGGGCATCCCTCCGCGAGTCACGCTGCTGCAGTGCTGATGGCCCGAGTTTGGATCGAGAAGTTTCTGGAGCACCCGCAATGCGTAAAGACTGCAGAAATTTACAGCAGCATCCCTCGGGGAAAACATGCCAACCTTACGGATGAAGCGGAGAAGGAACGCAGGGACTCTTTTCCAAATCTTACCCAAATAGATCCGAGTTACTCCGGCGGGTCGTGTCACGTGATAACACAGATAGAGAGGCGCTGGACGTGGGTAGGTTTTCGAACGCAAAGGTACAAAACCCTTACCCTGGAGTAAGAGGGAATAGATTTTGGGACACGACCAGGGTGTGTTTTGAGCTATATACTCCCGAGCCGAGATCCCACAGCTCATACATAAACCGTAGGAAGACATGTTCGAAGCATACACGAATCAAACATGCTTTTAAGATACTTGGGGCGTGTCCTCGGGTAACTCTCTCATCATGTCTGCAACAAACACCGTGTTTTTTTATTGTATTTTTTTGTATAATGTATGAGCAGTGTCGGCTTTGGAGTGACAGAACACCTCCCCGAAGTCGGACCAATGTGACACAGTGCTCCGTCTTCAGGAGCCCGGTCTTCTTTTGGGTGTTTGGCGCTTTTCATCGTCTTAAGCCTGATGCACGTGCTGCGATTATACTCGCGATTTCGCAATCGCGACGTCCCTCGTGCGGCAAAATAAAGCGTGGTAGAAGTCGCGGTACTCAACGTCGCAACTATACAGAATCGCGAGCAAACTTGCACAATGCTGGTTCTTGTTGGGCGAGTTGGTGCTGAAACTTTGAGATCATGTTAGCGCTTCTTAGACACAGACGAGAGGGGAGAACATAGACAACGCAATGCGCTGGCTTCAACTGTTTACTATTCAGGAAAACATGGGTATACATACTCCGCGCCATCGCGCCGCTCAATGAATGCCCTGCCCTGTCGCTGTTCTCGAGAACTGGATCTCTTTGTCCACCAGATCAATCGAAGTTACGTTGACGCTACGATCCCCGTAACCTTTTATCGGGTCGGCCTCTATAATTTCCCGTACCGTTTTATCCTTGTTTCTACTGATGATCGTGCATAACTCGAACTCAGGTTTGCATCTACAGTCATGAAAGTGCATCGACGAATGGCCATCCGGTTGCCCACTCACTTTTTGGTTGTGTTCGCGTAATCTATCGTTGACATATCTTTCCATCCGCGTATTTCCTGCCGCACCTCAGCGGGATCTGATACATTACTCCTGCGCATGATACAAACGGGCTGCGATGCTTCTTTAGGCAGCCTACCGGGCGTTTGCGGAAAGGGTCCGTCAGTTTGCACATGTTGGCGCGTTTCTTCGGTGCCGAAAAAAACGCCTCACATGACAGAATCCTTTTGGGACTTGGAGGAGTGTTTGCGTGCTTCCATCGTATGGATGGAGGAGTTGGAGAGATTCTTCGGCTGCTCCGTTTTTGTGTTGTTTGGATTCGAGGAGGTGCTTGAGGAGGTGCGAAGTTTTGGCGTTCCCTGGTTTCCTCGCAAACTATTGCAAATTCGCTGCCAATGCTGATGCGTTAGGGTATTAGCATAGTCCTCAATTTGTCGATCCAATTTAGCGATGCGCACCTTGAGTTTGCGATTGTATCTCCATTTTTGCCAGTGTTTGTACAGGCCGCTCCGCGCTTCCCACGTGTGCAGTAGGCGGGAGTCCACCTCTTGCAAAGATGGCGGCTACTTCGGAATGTCGCGCGTAGCGTTGCTGACCTCTGTGAGCAGCGCGCGCGACCGTTCGTCGAGGGACGCGATCTCTGTGGGAGCCGTGCTAAGCCTGGCAAGAATGGCAATAATAATCCCTGGAGAAGGGGAACAAGGTGGGGACAAAGGACATCCACAAATCTCCAAACACAGCTATAGGTGACTGCTGCGCGACGGAAAAAATTCGCCTGGTCCGGGTATCGAACCCGGGACCTCTCCATTTCCAGTGGAGCGCTCTACCAACTGAACTAACCAGGAGTTAGACGTCAGTAGAGCAAACGGGTTTTATCAGCTGCCACCAGTCTAACACCAACAAGGGTGAACGGCCTGCATTTTTAAGGTTATGATTAAGATGCAATTAATGAAAATGTGCAAGCGAGCTGGACAAGAATGGCAATAATAATCCCTGAAGAAGGGGAACAAAGGGGACAAAGCACAGACACACAAATCTCCAAACACAGCTATAGGTGACTGGTGCACGACCTATTCTGGCGAAATTTGTCCCAATCTGTTATTCGTTTGGGTGCTGTTTGTAGCGTGAGCTACACCGTACCTAGAAGAAAGCCTCATGACTCCTTCCTTCATGAAACGTCATCAGAGTCGGATGGCGCAACCGCGATTGGTCGAGCCGACCCAACGCGCTGATTGGACACGAGCCCCAGCCGAACACTGGCAGCACTCGTGCATTCACGTGGCTCACGGCCGATTGAGCAGCGCGTGCTCATGCCGTGCTCAGCGCAAGCGCGAGGAGCAGTGACGTCACACGGCGCACAGCTGGTGCGCCGGAGACGCCGCCGCCGCGCGCGCCTCGCCGGTCTGCGCATGCGCGAGGAGCAGTGACGTCACACGGCGCACAGCTGGCACGCCGGAGCCGCCGCCGCCGCGCGCTCCGCCGCCACCGCGCGCGCCTCGCCGGTCTGCACATTCAAGAGGAGTGACGTCATAGCCGCGGCAGACGCGCTGGCGCCGCGGCCCGCCTCCGTTGCGCAGTAGCCAAGTCTGACGCTGCACCGGAGCCGCTTGATAGCGCCTCTCATTTTGTGCGCATAAGCTCACGCTACGTATATCCTGGCATAGCCGAGCTAAGCCACCGCAATTTTTTTCTGCGGTATTTTGCAGTCTGTAAGCGGATACTAATTAAATAATGATCGCTGCCTAGACATTCCAGCGTGTTTTGCCAATCTGTGCATATAATGTTTCGGGTGAATGCTATGTCGGTGCAGGCGCTATTGCCTATTCTCGTGAGAGTCTGAGGATCGTTCAGGAGGGTCATACCCTCCTGTTGAACAGTCTCCTAGAGGCGAGTGCCTTTGTGTGCATCCTTCGCGTATCCGCAGGCGGCATGAGCCGTGTTGAAATCCCTCACCACGAGGAGGCGGTCGCGTTTAGCTGTTAGCCTTGCACGGTGTGTACCATGTTGTGAAGTTTGGCTCTTCAGTCCTTTGGTGGACTACAAACGTTTAGAATAAATATACTGTTGTTTTTCGCATTACGAGGGATTAGTTCGATTAGCGTATGTGGTATATTGCCATCTACTGTATCGTACAGTATGACTGTGCTATTGCAGTGGACGAGTATGTGTGTGAGGAGTTGTGTGTCAGAGGGGGAATTGTAGGTTTTGTACCCGGCCAGCTTGGGAAGGGTCCTAACCTTTTGAAGGAAGATCTACCGGGAGCACGGATCGGGTTAGGAGGAATTGTTGGCGGTTTCCGCGTTTCTTCAGGTAGCTTCTGCATTTCTATTGTCATATCTCGTCCCTATCGAAGATCGGGCTGGGAAGCTGGAGCTGCGGCTGCAGAGGACCTTTAATTTGGGCGGTGCTAAGGGGCTGGTGTGGGGGTGAGGGTTGGAGCCATCGAGGTCAAAATGGGGGTCCTGGAGGGAGATGCGAATTGTGACTATTACGGCGGGGTTGAAGGGAGGGGTAGGTGTTGTGTTTTTAACTCGATTATGGACACACGGTGATTAAGCTGCTGAAGCTGGAGGAGCATTTGTTAATGCGTTTCGAGACAGCGGCCACTTCTTGTTGTAGGAAGTTGACGACCTCCATGATGCTGTTGGCTGATCTGTTCGATTTTGGTGGCGACCATAGTCGTCATCGTGGCCTCGAGGGCTTTGAGGTCTTGTTTGGTTACGTATTCTACGGGGATGGTTGGTCGGAGGGGTTCGTTCGCCTTGCGCTTTGTAGTAGTGCGCCGAACGTCCACGGGTTCTTCTGCGGTGGCGGCAACGGGTTTTAGAGGGTAGGGGTTTTCGGACTGCGGTTGAAAACACTTCTGTGTGTTTGTGGGAGGGGTGAGTGGGAGTTGTGTGGAGGGTCGCGCCTGTCGGCGATTCTCCAGCTGGGCTATTTTAGTAGTGAGGCGCGCAACCTACTTTCTAACCTGGTTGTCGTCAGATTTAAGCAATTGATATTGTTTTGATTGGGTTGGAGCAGTGGTCTTAGTAACTCATGTCCAGCTCACCTTGGGAGTAGCCCAGGTTGATGGTTTCCTGGTCACATGAGGTCCCCTGGTGGAGCTCCGGCCTCCTCCTCGGGAACGAGAACGTGATCGGGATTAGAGTGCCTTCATGTGCGCTTCGCATAGAGTGATGCCAACTGCCTGTTTCCCTTTCCCACACCCTCTTCCACCGCCATTTTGTTGCTCTCATTGTTTCCCCGTGCGCCGGAAAGTGGCCTTTGTGTCTATTGGTCCTCCCATCCGAGGGGAAAATGCTAATCCTCCTTCCGAAGGTTCCACAACGCTGCTCCGAACTTGTGAGATAACGTGCTTGTTTCCGGGAGGGTTATAAGCCCCACGGATTATCGCCGAGAACCAAAATGGCTGCTGGTTTGTCGGCGAGCGGTATTACAAAGGGTGGCATCACCCTACCAAAGCGCACATGAAGGCTCCCTAATCGGGATCTGGAGTGGGAGAGGGAGCTGTGGAGCTCCCTGCGGTCGCCTGCTGATCGATTCCTGTGTCTGCTGGGGTGGTTGCTGCTCGTCGGAGGGTCCAAAGCGGGGAAGGTTGCTTCGTCCGCTTGGTCCAGTGTCGTGAAGAGAAGGGGGGGGGGCGCGGTTTACGGGCCGGGAGGGACTTTGGCGGCAATTCTTGGACCCCGATTCATGCTCCTCACCACAGAAAGCGCAGTGGGGGATGCACTCGTGGACGCAGCACGTGAAGCATTTTTGTCATCTGGCTTGGGGCAGATGTGCTCTATGTGCCGAACGCGGGCGCAAATCTTACTTATTTCAGCCTCTTGTAGAGGAGGAAGCGGAGAGTCGCTCCTCGGTAGTCCACCCAGTGCGGAGTACGTTTGCCCGCGAAGAGAAGAAGCAAGGGTCCTCCTTATTCCGAGACGCGGGAATTACAGGAGTGGCCGGGGGGGTTCAGTGTTGTATCGCAGGCTATCCCAATTGGTTTCCGGCGTGTCTTCGTCCGGGACGCCATGAATCCTTGCAGGTATTTTCGGACGTGGTGGCGTAGGCTGTGGCCGGGTATGTCTTGCCCGCGATGTTAATGGCCTGCATTTTGCTGCAGGCCACGGCTCGTTCGGGATGGGACGTGCAGATGATGATGATGATGATGTTTTGCTCCGGGTATTTATGGAGAAACTCACGGGCTGAAGGTAGGTCAGCGGGGATGCTGCGGCGGGCTCCGACTAGAATCTGGATATCGGGCCAGCTTGCGGTGTTAGAACCCTCCGCGCGGGCGGACGGTCGTCCTTCGGCAGGGGCGGGAAGGAGGTCGCTTCTTTCGCTGCAATGTTGCCTTCGTGGCGCTGTTGTTAGGCCGCGCTGCCGCGGGCCTCGTGGTGAGAGCTTCGGAACGCTTCTCCTTGGGTTGTCGGCGGCGGTCTTGTTTGGGGAACCATCCGCCAGCCTCGGCGCTTTCTATAGACACCTCCATGCTTGGGACTTGCTGGGAGACCACCGAAGCGGCCTCGCCGGGTGTTAAACCTAGAGGCCAGCGACTACGTGGCTCTACCGGAAGTCGTAAACGGTGGGAAAATTCGCTCCTCGGGCGAAATATTAGACACAATTGTCGATGGAGGTGACTTAATTTCCGAAGCGGGTGGTGGGCCGAAGTTCGGCAGATGGCACAAATTGGTGGGCGACCTCGGTGGATTGGATTGAAGCGGAGCTCATGCGAAACACGTCCGCCTTACGCCGTGCCTAATCATGCTTTCAGGGTAGGGGAAATCATTGAGGCAGACTTGATAAAAAGTTAGGGGGATCGGTGCGTCAGCGTGGCTTCGATTGATCTGGCTGATAAAAAGACCCGGTCCTTGCGAACAGCGGCATGGCAGGGCATTGGTGGAGTGGCGCGCAATGGAGCAGAGTATTTATAGCCGTGTTTTTCTGAATAATAAACAGCTGAAGTTAGCGCATTGGGTTGTCCTGTTCTCCCCTCCCGTCCGTGTCTAGCGTGGTCTCAAAATGGCACCATGCGAATCGGGCTTCATGGCGCAATTACGCTTGCGGATTCGCGAGCGGTTCCGCGCAGGCGGAAAGTGGATTTTGGAGCCGGGTGGCGAAATCGACTCGTCGCCGGCGGAAAGTCTGTATCACTCCGGGACCCATATCCAGATTTTCCACCAGCGACGAGTCGATTTCGCCACCCGGCTCCAAAATCCACTGCAAATCTTCATTTGAGGTATGCTAACTAAATAAAATAGTTAAAACAGTTCATTAGGAAAGTTTAGTGAATTAAGACACGAATTGTTTCTTTATGCGCGTGCCTCGAGGTCCGCCGCGGTCGATGACGTTATTCTGCAGGAATATTTGTTTATTTCCAATGTATTGTTTATACATTTTCCGCCGCAGTCCCACTGAGCATACATCATATAAAGCGTACGATGTTCGCGGCAAACATGAAGACATCTGCGAACAGGCCTGAAGCATGTTCGAAGTTTGCTTCATATATGCTTCGAACGTGTCTGCCGCCAGTTCTTGTATGACCGGTGTGACTGTTATACAAGCAAGAGACACGCCACAGACAACGTCTGCGCACTGTCTTTTGTATCACCTATTGGCAGTGCGAGCGCGACTTTCGAAAAAAGCAGCCTGTATATTGTTTAAGTGGCATGGAACAACATTTCTTCGTTCTTTGTTGACATCGGCTAGCACGCGTCTTAAAACACGGCGCATTCATAAATGCGCAGAAAGAAAATGTGTCGTGTCATCAGCGGTGTGTGTTTCCAACAAACGATGACGAGAGAAAAAGAGCAACTCTCTCTCTCTCTTTCTCGTTTCTAGTACGGCGTCTTCTCCGAGCGAACCGTCTAAGGCACGGACACCATTTGCTACGATTCGTCTGAACATTCGAGCACGAGCACATTGCAACACATCTTGAGCTGATGACATTCGCCAACTACACTTTGAGGACTAGTTTTTTTGTTTTTTTCCTGCTGTTTCGTAAAGCGATGGCGCATTACGTACCGTGGTAGACTAGGCAAGCTTGTGTTTAGACATCGGACGACTGGTGTTCGCAGACCGTCCACTCACCCGAAATTTATTTAGCTTTTTTGTTTTTGTTTAGACTACGCGAATGTTGTTGACTCGACACACTTCTCTCTCTTTTCTTTTTACTTGGTTGCGTGTTGTGCGATTGAACAAAAGAACGGTCGGTGGCCACTCGGTGATGATCTGCGACAATGTCGAGCTTAGTGTCATTCCCTTGGCTTTTCTATTTCTCTCTGACTTTGCCTTTTTTTTTTATCAAACCCTGCATTTGGAATGCGTAAAGAGGGAACATTATTTGCGTATGTTTGTCGGAAATACTTTTGAGAAAACTGATCTGCCTCTACGGCGAAGGAGCAATTTCCTTCTCCGCTTTTAAGAGAACGCGCGTTCTTAATTTGTATTTTACTTCGTGACCACGAACAACTATATAGCTTTCAAAGGGGTGGACAAGTAATTACTACAAACACGTTTAAAATTTCGTCGATAAAACGAGACAGAGCCTCACACAATCGAACTATAAAAAAGTATATTCATTACAAAAAAAAAAAATCTTGGTAATTGTTGTTATTATTATTGTTTTTTACACTCAGTGCATGGTTAAAGAAACGGTGCTCAAATTTTTGTGGTGGGGAAGGGGGGGGAGGAATAACGATGCTGGGCATATGTTCCTAAAAAATCCGAAAAATACAGGCCGCTAGATTATTAATTAATTCGGATTTCTCCGAAAAACTTAGAAATTAGAGGTCACAATGACAAAATACAAATGTTTTAAAAATAAATTTCATAAGAGTACAAGTGTCAGTCAGCCTGAAAAAATGCAGCTTCATTTTCCATTGAAATCTCGAACTACTGACAAAAGGGGTTTGCCTTTTAGCTCGTCAAGGTTCCTTCAGGACAACGGGTCACTGTACACGAACTTTATTTATTTTGTTTTATGACTATTTTATTTATTGGGAACACAGTTAAATAAACTCCGAATTTTTCGAGAATTGGGAATCTAACAAACTAAATTCAGATAAATCCCGAATTTTCAACAAAAATAAACTCCGAATTACACCCTTTGAATTTGACGAGAAATTAACTCGGAAAACGCGGAATCCTACTCGTATACTAAGTAGGAGGTACTACACGAACGTTCTCAGCATTCACAAAGAGCTACGAAAATCGACGCGATTCTCCGAAAAGAAACGTTTCTCGGCAGCCGGCATGAGCAACACTCTGAAATCATGCGAAACAATATCGCCATTCTTGAAACCACCGTTTCTCGCAGGTTCGCGGTATGTTACTCCTGAGACCTCCGTCGATATCAGTGCTTCCAAGACGAATGTAAAAACAGTGTTTTGAAATTGTTTTTCACGTTGATAAGTATGGGTAACCTCCGTATGGGCAACAGTATGCGTCACCAGATTTAGAGTGTAGAGTGGATGACAGAATGCTCAATCGCCCAGCTGTCCCTGCGTTTTTTGTTTCCTTTCTTTACGTATTAAAAGGCGTTCCGCCTATACGCTGCGACAGGATATAAGTACGCGCAACGCAACTTGTGAAACGCAGTTCCTCTTATAGTGCCGGACTCTACCAGTCGTGTCAAAAAACAAATTCAGTCTATCCACAGGCACGCCACGTTGTTATCGTTGTCACTCGCAGATCGGAGCGCGTGTAATGAAAGCACTCGGTTCAGAACACAACGATCCCTAGTTCAATCCCCACCCCTGTTGCTTTCTTACGTAAAGTAAGCTTCGTACCAGCTTGCGGTCGTGTTCTGAGTATTAATTCGTTCACTTTAAATACCCCGGGTTAGCGGTCATACTGCTCGGACCAAATGTATTCAACCGGTATTGCCAATTGAAAGGGCAGATCGTCTCACTGTTAAAGCAAACACAACATATCCTTTTCTCGTTTCTTCGTTGTTACTGCGTTCTACGAAACGATGTGTCTTTTCTCCCGGTACACACTTTTCGATTTTCTTACTAGATAATGGCACTACCCAGCGGTTTCCGGCTGCAAACACAGACATCCCCTAAAGTCACTCTCCTCATACATCTAACAAAACTCACCGTACTTTCCGCAGACATGATGGTATCTGAAGACACGCCTCACTAACGCTCGAAGAATCCTTGCTTGAACAAGTCTGCGGACGGTGTTTTTTGTGAGGCCAATGTGTACCGTCACACGAGGAAGAAACACGTCTCGGACACTGCACACTGTATCGCGTGTTCGCAGGGTGAGCGCGGCTGGAAGGTATACCATATATCCACGTATCGTCGTGCTCACGCGTGTTTACTCATTTGAACGATGACTGCGATAAAGCGGCACGCGAATGTTTTAGAATACGATAGACACCCATTACACTGTCGTCGAATCAAGCACGATTCCGCCCATAGTCTTGGAGAGGATCACGAACACTCGTTGCTACTCGATTAACTCGATGGGAAAGCCCAGCACAGCCAGCGTTAGAAAGAGTCTCGCCTTTTTAACTATGTGGCAGCAGATCTATGTAAATATATTTTTGCTATGCCGGGATTTTTTTTTATGTGTGTGGTGTATATACGAGTATAAACCCGTTGCTTTGGGCCAGGGGGCGCGAGCGCGTCCGGAAGACTTACGCAAAACGCGACCATGTTATGCTGGCTGCACCATCCGTGTGGCGCTCTACCGCCCTTAGAAAATTGGGTTACGTTAAACGTATTCTTAAATGCTCTACTAAAGAAGTTAAACTGTGTGCTTATAAGACCCTTGTTAGGCCCATCTTGGAGTATGGATCTGTTGTTTGGGATCCTTATTTTAAGAAAGACATTAATCTCATTGAATCTATCCAGGCCAAGGCATGTAAGGTTTATTTTGAATAGGTATGACCGTAATTTTTCGCCCTCCTCGGCTGTTTCATCTCTCGGGCTGGAGCCTTGTGTCTAGAAGGCGAACATTTGATAGAATTAAAATGTTGCACAGAATTGTTAATGAGGACTGTGGAATAGATCGATGTAAATATATTTCATTCTCTACCCGTTCACGCACCAGACGATCTCATTCATTAAATATTGTTCCTTTTCAGTGTCATACTAACTGCTTTAAATATTCGTTTTTTTCCACATAATATTGAAATTTGGAATAATCTTGATAGGGAAATACCACGGTACACTTCCTACGGTATGATTTTCTTAGCGCGGCTCTGCCTGTTCTTTTCAGTAAACGCATGACGTCATCGTTTCCATTTCTGTTATGTACAAGGGCATGTTGTATTGTTTGAATGTTAATTTGTCTCTCTATTTTCCACTCCTGCAATGACTCTCACAAAGGTCGCAGTATGGTGTGAATAAATAAATAAATAAATCTTGCACGTGCCACGTCTCGAATACAAGCATCTGTCAGCATCTGTAAATGCGCAATAACAAAGTGTCTAAAAAAAAGAATTATGCAGCCCATGGCCGCAGCGTCCCCATTAAACATTCCTTTCATCTCTGCTTTCTTTCATAGCTCTCCGCGAGCACGTATGTTCTCCACTTTACGTGATACCGAAGCCAAAGCTACTCGCCAGACCTCGTCCTCCTGAATGATGCTCGCACTGCACGAGCGCGCGTGCTTGACAGGGACTTGCAGAGGCTCGCAGCTCGCTCTTGTTGCCTCTGCTACGCTGGCACTTAGAATGGAACGGAGTATAAAAAACTACTGGGAAGCGTGATGACCCGTTTGAAACGCGGAAACCAAATATTCATATTTTGCTCGCCTGGAGCGCTGCTCAAATCTTGAGAGCTACGGGCCCTATAGCGCTTTTTTTGTTCTCCTGGAACGACTTCGACCTCTTTCTTAAATCCGTCCGTTTCTTTTTTATTCATTTTGCCTTTTTAGTTTTTTCACTTCTTTGTTAGTTTATCATCCTCCGTTGCTTTTTTTTCTTCCTGATTTTGAAATAGGGAAGAACCCATTGTGCGCCGTCTATTGTTGCCTCCTTAACGGGCATTGTCGTTTTATCGCATTGTTCCGGTCCATGGTAACTTTCCACTTTGTTGTTGCACGCTTCGTCTTCATCTTGGCTGCGTTGCATCGCGCTGCTTCTCTGAAAGCAAATTAGTCTGGCGGGGTACTTGTCATAATCTAGAGGCAATGTAGACGTCCCGTTTCCTTACATCTTCGGAAGAAACCACAACCTCCTGCGAGTTGTTTGTTATGTCGTCTTTAACTATAGTCGGGGACAGGTTAAGAGTTCAGGAAAAACTCCTTCCACCCCTGTCCAGATTAGTAGAGTGAACGCTGATAAGAAGGTCACCTCCTCTCCAGCGTCGTCTCTGCTAAAGTGGAAAGGGACGGAAGAGCTCCCCTGAATTATTAACCTGTCCCCGACTATAGTGTGAGAAAGTTGGCAGGAACTGTCTTGTCAATGTGTTACGTCGCAGCGTCACAGAAGCATTCGTGCCCTGGTACATGCGCTGACCTTGAACTGGTTTGAAGCACACGTATATAAAGTTCGTAATGTCTCCACGGGATGGCGCCACAGCCCCTGGCCCCACTGGATTGGCTGGTTATGGGGAGCGACGCCGTGACGTAACACCTAGCAACCGAAGATCGCCGGCGACGTCCCCTTCGCCAATTTCGTTCGGGCTCGAACGCGAGCTTAAATTGTGACTTTCTTCTATTTCCATGAACAAGCTGCCTTCGAGGGTCTACCCACTATCCTTGAATCAGAGCCAATCAGAACTCGGCGTTCTGACGTCACCACGACACCTGCAAAGAAGCAGACGAACTTGCGCTCCGCATAGCCAGTGACCGTTGAAGGGGAACGCAGGGCGCATGGAGTCCCGGGCGTCATCGCCCCGAAGCCAATCAGATTGCGGCCGATAAGAAGGTCCAAGAACCAATCACGAAGAAAGGAACATAATAAGCCCTCTTAATCAGTGTCTGTAGTGAACGAGGCTGCGACGTCACTAACCGATCACCGATTGGACGCGAGTTCTGCGTCAGCCCTTCGACTCGTGTTGGCCATCAGTGAGAGCACGAGTTTCAAAGCAGCCCTCGAGTAACGCTCTTCTTAGCGCAAGTGGCGTCGCAGCACTTGCTAAGCCTAGAACGCTTTCTGTATTAAAAAAGACGAAAAGATTCAGACGATACTGACATACTCCGCGTGACTATGAGAACCTTTAAAATTAGCAGAACGTTTGCCTCTGTCCAAAAAGGGGATCGGGGGAGGAATGATATTTGCGGCGTTCGATTTACCAGTACTTTCCGCACCAGCTGCACTCGGTGCACAACGTCGAATTCGATTTACGAGGGCGGCCTATCTCGAAACAGAAGCCAAACAACACTGCCCCGCACTTTCTTGTACCGCGCTACACTTTTTTGCACGATTCAGTGTAAATCGAATGAGCCTATTACCGTTGAACAGTGTGTGACACAGTTAGCGCGAACACGAAATCAGCGTTCTTCCGCAGTTGCGCGATTTTGTGACGAGCGACCCATGTTTCCGCCTCAAGATGCGGCTCCACTGAGTACGCTACTCTGCATTCGCTCACAGGGTGAAAACGGAAGAGATTTTCTTCAGTTGTCTCGCCTCCAGCGCGAGCTTCGACCTTTGTTTCGGCCACTCGTGAGCCTCGAGCGCGCATGCGCAGCGAATGTATACTACCATAGGCTCCTATATACCGACAAAGCCTGGCAGATCGCCACAAGAAGCGGCCGCCGAAACGGAAAAGGTGGAGCGGCAGACAACGGATGAGAGGAGAGCCACGTGACCGGCGCCCCGCTGCGGCGATACGCCGAAACACACTTCTCCCCGAGCGAACAAGTGTGTTTCGGGTCCTCGCCGCTGCAAAAGCTGTGCGCTGACGTCCAGGTTCCCCGAGAAACGCTCTTTGGTGCTCTGTGCTACCAGATCCTCGCGCTCCAAATCTGCGACCGGGCACTCTATGGCTCCGTCGTTGCAGCTGCCAGAGCTTTGTGAGTATAGAAGAGGCTACGGTCAGTGACTATATTTTACCTTCCCTTATAGTAGGTGAAGGGTGAAATAAGGGAATAGCTTTATATGATTGCTCTTAAAGCAAACCAAAGTAGGCCTTACTCTTAACTCGCAGCTAAACAAAACCGGTTACGAGAAAAAAGAACGCCTTAGTTTAAACTGTAAAGATATGACACAACGAGAGAAAAGGTGCATAATGTAGGCAAGGAAACGGAAACCCCGAGGTTTATGGGGAGTGTGAAAAGGATGTTAGACTTTCTAGGGAATTGAAGGAGCCTTAAATGGCACTAATCAGGCCAAGAGGAGAGGAGAAAAAGAAAATTGGGTATTGCTTAAGGCAGCAAGGGGTGACTGAAAGTTTCTTCGGATTGAAAGCAGAGGTGAAGAGAGAGAAGGCTAGGGAAAAAAAGCACGTATCTATATTCGGGGGAGCCATTGGGAAAGGTATGATGGTGAGAGAGGCAACTGCGGCTCTATAGGGGATGGAGACTGGTCTAGACAGAGAAATAGGGACGTACACAAATGGGGAAAAGGGAATCCGAGACTCTATGAAGGAAAGCGCGGGAGGAACGGTGACGGAGGGAGAGGGAGACTTCGGGGTTCTGGGGAATGAAAAGGGATGGGGAGGGGGAAACAGGAGGAGGAGGAGGGCATCCCCGCTGGATGTTGACTGGCAGCAGCGTTAGTGGGTTGCGGGGACGGTCCGAGATTAGGGATCGCTTTGATGTATCGCCGTCTTTGGTGGCGGTGTTTTGGAGACGCGCCGCTTGGGTCGACGCGGCAGGCAGCAAGACAAACAGCAGGCCATTGTGGCGGTCAGTCCGAAGCCGATTGATGCGCCAGAGGTCTCCCAATGGCCCTTGGAGACCGCAGGAGGTTGCTTCTTGAGCGGATCCGTCCGTCTTTTGCTGCTCTTTGTATCGTTTGCACGCTCCTTCTTTTTGTGCGTGCGTGTTTGTCGTTTTGTAAGCCGCGTTGCGCCTGTTCCTCTTGTTGTCCGTACTCGGAAACGGTTGAGCAATCGCTGCGGTAGTAAAAAAGAAATAGCTAAAGATTTTTGGTTGGAAACTGAATTCTTATGAAGATGAAAATTTGTGTCATCGAAGCTTTGAAAAAGTCACGCAAAGGTCACATGACAGGCATATATTAAAGCCAAGAAGTTTAAATGGCGCCCTCTTATGTTTCCCGTACGTGACGTCACTACCAGGATTTGCCTCCCCGTGACGTCACGAATTGTGACGCTGTTCCGGTCACTCGCGAACAGGGTTTAATGCCGCGTCCCCATTAGTCGTGCTTAGTATTCTTTTAATCAGAGTTAGAGTTGTACAAGATATTAGATTATTTCATCGATAATGTTGCCCTTTAAGCTCGCTGTCTGTTACAGCGCTGAACTGTAAAGCCCCGGTCCCACCGCCCGTACAAAAGACCGTCTGCAGACCCTAGGGAGTTTTAGGGAACCGTGTTTGACACATCCTATACGGTACGATTGACCCTCCGGTACGAACTGCGCATGTGCGAGTATTCTGTGGTGGCGCATGCGCAGTGCGTACCGGAGGCCCCATCGTACCGTATCGGAATGTGGCAAGAAACGGTTCCCCAAAACTCCCTAGGGTCTGAAGCTCTCCCTTGCACGACGGTCCCCTTAGCTAAACAAAAACTGGCTGCAGACATGATCGAAGCATGTGGGAAGCAAACATGCTGGGAACATGGATGCTTGGAACATGCAGCGAACGCCGTGTCTATTGTACCATGTATGGGCAGTGCGCACTCCAGTTCAGGAGAAAAAAAAAATCACCTCGGCGATCGCTTGTTGGCGCAAACGGTGTCGGGCGTGTGTACTACATGTGACATTTACGGGGACCGCCTGACCTCTCAAACTTGTGTCGGTCGTCTGCCGCCATAATGTCTCGCAAAAAACGACGCGGGCGTTTTTTTTTATATTATTTATCTCGGCTTTTTGTCGACGGGTATGGTTTTTCCGACGGACGAGCTCGAGTTCCTGGTGCGAGCCTGCACTATGTGTGTCTGTGTACTTCGCCCTGATCGATTCTGGGAAAGTGTCCAGCATCGCGACGACTTGCGTATATATTGTATCATCCACCAGTCATAGGAACCTTGTGTTTGCTCGCATTTCAGTTATTGTAAACTTGAGATTGGACTCATTGCTTGTATTACCGTGGATTCTTTTTCTATTATTATTTTCGGGTAACTTATTTTGTGATTAGGTATGTTCGGGTTTGCAGTTCGTTTTCGTCTAATGTTTCACATCTATGTTGGCTTCCCTATTTAACTTTATTTTTTGTCGCGTGTGATTCTCCCGACTATTTCCATTTCATTTTCATCGTTACACGCGACACCCTCTCCCATGACGCATCAAAAGAAAAAGAAAACGAAAACAAGAAAATAATAAAAGTAATTTTGCCGGACTGAGTTGTTACGCCAGACATAATATATGGCCTTCTTTCTTTGTCAAATCTAAATTCAGCAACTTGGTCGCGTGCCGGTTCTTTGTGTTGCGCGCTGTGCGCGTTATTGAAAATGAAGAAAAGAAGGAGCAAGTTTAGTATCACTTACCACCTATTACCTCCCGGTAAAATCGGACGTCTGAGCTGCCCTCGCTTGCTTTATAGCTAGTTTGTTTAATATCTAAACTTGTTTTGCAAACGTCAATTGTTTTTTTTACCGAGTTTATAGTTTTTGGCTTTTTTCCCGATATAAGACATACAGGAAACGCTCTGATTCTCTCAAGTCGGTAGTAAAAAGAAACGTTCCAGCCAATAAAAACGCGGTCTTTTTTCTGGCGTCACAAAACGGAACATTGCGAAACATGCGATACTATACACCATTCCAACATTTACGAGTCCTACGATTGCAGGCGGGGCGACTGTGCAGCCGCCATAGTCTCTCGCTCGTGCGGACAAGCCCGTGAAAGTGCAAGCTTGACAAGGCTATCGGTTCACGCGTAAGCTGCTCGTGCATTGCAGGCATCAGGAAACCAGTCGGGCACAAGACTTGCAACTGTCTATAGCCACATACAACCACATGGAATAGATTGGGAGTGGATATTTCTACAGTGTCTAGTTGGTCAGCCATTTAAAGTTGCGCATGTGGATGGTGTTCAGCGGTGCTACTGAACAGAAGTCTACCGGAAGAAAGCCACTTTAGTCATTGGCAAGGTGGGAACGCCTTCGCCGCGAGCTTCCCGCCTTCCACAAGGCTACGGTAACCCCAGTAATTATTAGCAATAAAGAGCAACGCGACCCTGTATTACACTTCCCGAGGCTCAGACAGGGTTCTCGGCGTTTTCGCACAAAAATCCTACGATTGATTTTTTTTCTCGCTCGAGTGTTTATAACCGGTGTCGATGTTAGGCGGCTGCTTTCTTTATGACTTGGGCGCTCCCTCTAGCCTGCCCTCTCTGGCAGCTTTCAGCGCGGCCAAGTCAGGCCAGTCGTTTTCCGGCGCCTTAATGGTCTGAGCGGTCGGTTGCCGCCGCCGCTCGGCTTTGCACGATCTCTGTACTCCGTGCAACCCTACGATGGACCTCTGCGGACCCTGTACGAGCCATCCCAGCCAATGCGGCGCTGCCGGTGTTGTTCCCGTTACCGAAAGGAAGCAACGAACCCCTGTGTTCGTTAAAATCTGGCGTTGTATATCCTATACTCTGTTTTACCTTATGTTGTACCGCAGAGAAGGCTAGAAGCGCGAGCTCATAGCGTTGGGAGCTGCTCTTAACGCACGAGGCTTGTGCCGCCGAAATCTGGCCTAGAGCAAGGGGCTCGCGCCTGTAGCCTTTCCTACGGTACATCATAAGGTGAAACAGAGGATAGTTACACGAGCACGCTTAACTGCAGACAAGCTTAGCCACAGTTAGCACAATATTCGCGGCGAGAAGTTTGGGTATCGCCGCCTGGTGGAATGTTTTTCGCAACCCAGAGTGAGGATACTTCCAACTGCCTCTGCTGGTGCAAGCACGTGCGATGCCAAGCACCTAGGCACTGTGAAAATCAAACATAACCGCGTGAGTAGCTCGTGTACTACTCATAGTCAGGAAAACTGTGAATACAATCGGACAGCTGTTTGAGAAGTGAAGAGTGCGTGTCCGCAGCCTTGATGGGGCGCTCAAGATGCGCTAGCGTACGTTCGCCCATAGTTTTGACTGCATAGCCATGTAACGTTGTCCACGGGTATGGTGTGGTAACTGTGGGTAACTGCAGTTAGGTGTACAGTGTAACCAGGGTATTACACAGGCACCCTTATCCGCAGTAAGTGTGACTAAGGTCAGACCTAACTGCAGTTAAGGGTGTCCGTATAGCTAAGGTGTAATCCAAGATTCGTTACAGTTCTTAAAATGTAACAAAATACCGTTATCGTTATTCAAAAAAACAACTAACGAGTGTTACTTTCGCGTTACTTTTGATTTCAGAGTTATTTGGTGGCGGTAAGTCATGAATACGAACTTCGGCAACGATCAAACTGTTACAGAGTAATTTTACAGTGTTTATTATATTTTTTCAGCAAAATTTGTAGGAGATATTTTGTTTTCTTTGATCGGATCGTAGAAATGTTTCCGCAGATAAGAAAATCATATCATTTCCACTTTTTGGCAGAGTTTACAGAATGCAAATTAATTTGTATTTTAAGCTAAACATATTATTTAAAAGTAACGACTAACGTAATTTGACGGATGATACCGTAAAGAAAATACTGTGCCCGTTAGCCATTTAGGAAATCTAACGAGTACGTTACTGCGTGACTTGCAAAAAAAGTAATGGGCTACCAGCAACGTCGTTACTTGTAACGTGTTACTTGCAACACTGAGTGATGTGAACGCATCCCGTGACGAATGTGACGCGCGCGCGTTGCTGTGCCATTCCCGAAGGTCATGTGACACTCGCGCGGCGTTGGGATTGGCTTTCTTGGCTCGCAGCCTACTGTGCGGTCCATCGCCAGAAGGAACGGCGTACAGCGCTGCCATGCTCGCTGGTTTCTGTTGCCCCGGCAGCCTTCGATTATATGTTTTCATCGCTTCTTTTCTTTTTCTCCCTCATGTTTTACACGTTTTGTTTTGAGTTCATTTACGCGCGCTTTTGTGGCTGTTCCTTTTTATTTTTCATGTTTCGTGCCTGCACATTTCTTGCGAATGTTTGTGTGGTTCTTGGACGTAGTTCCGCTGCAGTCGAGCTTTTAACGCGTCACGATATTGGGGAACGGGACGGGTGCTCTGGGCAAAGAAATGAGGAAATTGGGGAGAAAGCTACGGGGAACGGGTTATTTGGGGAGAAAGAGGAAGAATTGAATGGAGGTGAGTGGTGAGTGAGTGATGTCGAAAAGGGACGGAGGTGGGTGAAAAGGAAATGGGGAATTGGAAGGGCTTTAGGGAAAGAGGGGGAATGGAAGGTAACAACAGAGAAGACTATACGGCTGTAGGTAGATGAGGGAAGTAAGTGTTAACGAAATGGCGAAAAAAATGAGGTTAAAGAAAGATGGAGGAAAAGGGGGGGATAGAAAACGGAAAGGGGAGAGACGGTGTAGGGAAGGGAACAAAGATTAGGAAGAAATCAAATGGAAAGAAGGACGGACTCAAAGAAAACGAAACAAATGCTGAGATAAAAGATGAACGAACAATGTTGAAAAAAAATGTGAGGAAAAAAGAGAGAAATTGAAGCTCATTTGGTTTAACACTACCCTCAACACGAAGCATCGGTTTCGAAGGAGGTGACATCACAAGGCACATAAAAAGACGAAAATAGAATTTTCTAAATGTCGGAATGATGCGAAAGGAAGTTGTCACAAGAAGCAAATAATACTAGGCAGTGCGGCAAAAAAAAATTAAAGTCATAACCTTGTTTGTTGTAAACCGAACAAACTTTTTCGAAGGGCAGCGCGTTATACTTGTTAGTGAGCGCGTTGGTAATGATGTAAGTTTAGAAAGAGTTATATACGTAAAGACAAGTTAGTGAGCGCGTTCTTGGCATCTTTCGGTGTCAACAATAAATATACTGATAAAATGGTTAACATATATCAAGTCATGACATGAATGGTGTCCCTACCAGTCTTGAAAAACTTGTAGGCACCTGAGAGTTACGTACCATTGTTTTTCAAGACTAGACTAGATGTTTTGAAAGAACATGGGCAATGTAGCATTGAGCCGAGACATCAAGACACCATATTCTTTTTTATAGCGCTGGCTCGCGGTGCGTGTCTCGTATTGTTCGCACAACAATGATTCGCTGCAATAGAGAGTATTCACTGGCGGCCATAGCTGTGTGCGCGAATTCTGAGCGCGTGCTGATGGCGAGCTTCCAGAGTTCTTTCGCAGCGTGCATTCCGCACCATCGAGAGTGCCGGTCTTAGCAGCCTATTGATGTGAGCTCGTTCTGAGCACGCGCTCTAAACATCGCCCACAAATATGGCGTCCAGTGAATACTTCCTATACGCTTTGCCTGTCTCAAACTTCTCGCTCTGCACGGGCCACCACGTATCAATCTTCGATGCCAAGCGCACGGTATTTTCTTCACGCATTGCTGAGCGACTTCGAATTACCGGTGTGAAAACACCAATGACAGCAGGCGGCAGCGCCTACAACAAATCTAAACCAGATCTCCGACGACGTTGAAACCTCTTGGCCAATCTCTTTCCCTCCATCTCAGCCTTTTTTTTTTCATTTCTTTCCCGAAGCTCGGAGAGAGCGAGCGAGAGGAGACAGAAAGAGAGAGATAAGGTATTAGCGAGAAGAAAAATAAAAAATACGTTATATAACTAAAAAAGAAAGAGAAGTCTGTGAGAAGACAGGACGGGAAAGGAGAATGACAGAAAGAAAGGGAGGGGGGGGGGCATCTATATTTCATCTTCCACGGTTCCGTCCGTCTCCTGGAGTCCCTCTTCCCTTATTATTACGACAGAAGCGGAAAAATAAAGGAGATGCCACGCTGCCACCGTTCCCTATCCGGAAACCTTCACTTTCTTCCCTATCTTTATCTTTTGTCTATTAGTTTTTTTGTTCCTATCGCTACTTTTAGCTTACGAAGAAAGCAAAGGTTTAGAAAAAGAGGAAAAGGAGGAGTGGAACCCAAGGTGTAGAAAAGAGATACATAAACGAAACGAATTGATGTACATATAAGAAAAAAAAAGAAAGATGAGACGCGAAAGGTCTGCGATGCGCGATGTTCCTCTCCGCGCCGAGGGGCGAGCGGAGGAGGAAGGGAAAACAGAGGGAGGGGGAGAAAAGCTGTCAGGTCGGCTGGCTGCGCCTTCTGGTGTCTGAATCAGAAAGATAGCGGGACGAACGGGTCTTGAGGGAAGAGAGCGGCTGTGGGAGAGGGAGAAAGGGGAAGAGAGAGAGATAGGTCGGTTGGGGAAGGGGAAGAGGAAGAGAGGGGGAGCAACACTATCACTGATTTTGCAGTGCGTCGCGTTCGCTGCTCGAAAGCTGTACAAGAAAGCGACGGATAAAAGAGAGCCATAAAATCGAATTTCGCAGATTTTTTTTTCCCGCGTTTTTTTTTCTTTTTTAGTTTTACATTTATTGTTTATTATCTAATTTTTGTTTACATGCTTCGTTGCTCCCACAACGCTCTTTATATCCACACACACACGCACACACACCCGCATGCACGTGCACGAACTGCATGCATGTGCACGTACGTACGCGCACGCACGCACGCACGCACGCGCGCACGCATGCACGCGCGCACACAAAACGTGAGTTCCGTCGGAAGGTACGTACCAATGCGGACCATAGAAGCTGAAATAGTCCTTCGTGCTTCCTTGTCGTACCTGCATTTTTTTTTTTAGAGAGCCGCGGTCTGAATTAAGAGTGGAATGCGAAGGTGAGGTCCCCACTTCGGACTATTTCAAAAATTGAAAGGTAATTTAGTTCGCGGGGACCGCAGACGTAGAAGAAGATCGGATTGGGTGTTTCAGCTCATATTGACCCCGGGGGTGCTTACAGGATTATCTCTACGCGTGCAATGTAGACCTACTACGTTTTCGTCTTAATACGAAGCTGAGTGAAAAATACCAGCCAGCCGATTCCACTACTTGCCCTAATTTCGCCGCATCACCACGTCCCGTATCAGCTCGAACCAATCAAATGACGGGAATAATCCTCGTCACGGCTACCTTCGGTCGGGTGAACCAATAAAAACGTTAGGTAAGAGCCGTTACACCAAGCTTAACAGGTATGTCCGAGCATGCACGTCTTTCAATCCAGTCGTGTTAAGCCATAAAATTAAATAGTCAAAATAAGATAAAAACCTTAGTATTAATCGCGAGAGTAATTTTTGATTTTTGTTTTTAGCATAAATAAAAATAAGTAAACTCCTCGAAGTAAAAAAAGAAACAGAAAAACCTTGATTTCTGCTTTATACTTTTTTTAGTGGCAGGAGGCAGTTCCAGACGACTTGCGCAAGCGGCAGAAGCAGTTGCGTCTTGAAAAAGAAATGCTTAAAAGCGAGCTTCCATTTCCTACTGACCGATAATTTTTGACTTCTTCGCTACAAACTGGCAGCAGCGCGCAAAAACATATACGGACAAAGGGAGGAACAAACAGGACCTCCTGTCAATTCCTCCCTTTGTCTGTGTATTTTTTGCGCGCTGCTACCAGTTCGTAATCATAAACCAACTTGCCTGCATCGCTACATTGATTTCTTAGAACAATTCATACCAATCTTAAGCTATGATGTCTATGATTTTTACTACGTAACAATATATTTAGTTACAACTCCGAAGCAATATGGCCTTGCAGCGTGGTAGTTTGCGCTTGAGCAGATACGACGCAAATTCTGAAACTGTACGAAATACAGAAATGCCAACACAAGACCTGAAGGCATGCGACAATGTGAACACAAAACTGACCATTTATTAAACAATATATATGGAATAATTGAGGAAACATGTACTCAGTTATTTCATTCGCATAACCCTAAAAAATAATATCAGCGGATGCAATTTTTTACGCCATTTCATTCCGATATTGTTAATGGAAAAAAAATAGAGCTTGTCATACAGTCGGTTTTAATATTAATTTAACCTCGATTACGTCCACTGAAGCCGTCAGATAAAATATCTATTACAGATACTCGTGCTGCCGTGTCAGTAGGTGTGAGTATTGGGGGAAAACGATATAGTGAGACGCGCGCACGACATAGTGATATGTGTTCTTCCCCATTGCGGATTAGTTCGAAGAGCTTCTTGGGGAAAGTAGGGAAAGGAGCAGACAACAACTAGGGAAAAAAAGAGGTAGTAGTCGAGTAATGTTTGCAGTGTGGACGAAGAACCCATATCTCGTTTCTTCCACCACCGGGGTAAGTGTGTTGTGTGTGTGTATGTGAGTCTGTGCGTGCATGCGTCTGCGCGCGCGCGTGTGTGTACGTAAGTGTGTGTGTGTGTGTGTGTGCGTGTGTGTGCGTGTGTACGGAATTGCTGGGTTGTCGGACAATGGTGGGATTTAGTGTGCCGTGCTTCGAGTTTGGAAAAGGGTTTAGGGAATGATTCGGGATTTGGGAAGATTAGCTTTCTGCCTGCCTTGTCCCCCGGATTTCGAAAAGGACGGCGCCACCTTGATCGCTGCAATGTCTCGCACACGCCAGAGATTAGTTCTCGTGGAGAAATGGGTTTAGCCGCTGGCCGAGCTGCGTTGAGTGTAATTACGTCGATGGTTTTGAGCAGCGGAACTTGATTCCCGTTGACCCTTTTGTGTCGAAGTACCGAACAAGGATATGTTGGTGTCGGATGTTTCTTCACCTTTAAAAAAAAAAGAAAAAAAGAATATGACAATTGGAATGGTGCTTTCTATAATTTCAATGTTCCCTTTTTTATTACGAATAAAAATGATGATTCCACTCAGAATGCCCTATTTTGCTTGTGCCTACAAAAAAACATATAAATCTCCTGCGTAGCGCACATATACAATAACATTAAATACAAAAATACCAATTAGTAAAACTAAAACAACAAATAGAAAAGCAATGAAACTAATACTTATACCAGACTCTTCATGCACGTTATTATAAGATCTGAATCCTCGACAAAGGGGAATAAGAGACACACATCCGTTGACTGCGTTGAATGAATTCCTCTGACAGTTTTTCAAAGACTGTAATCTCCTAAATAGGTTTCATGTACTCGAATATTGAGTTATTGTAAGTTACAAAATGGGCGTGATAACACAATATTCTTACATGACCCGACTAAAACTTGTGCCCAAATATCGCTTTATTATTTTTTTAATAACAACGCTAATTTAAATATGATCTGTTTACTTTAGACGTAATAATTAAAACTATTATTAGTGTAAAAGAAAAGAGAGAAACGTACTAAATTACCCGTGTCATACGTTTTGTTGTACTACGCGTACGTTTGCAACGCGTCGTTGAGCGGCCCCCGCGCTCGGGAAAAACTGCATCGATTCCTGTAAAGCTCGCTTTTCCGCGCCAAGACCCCTTGTGAGGCAAAGCCCATTCTTCAGGCAGAGTAAGCGCTCTTTTTTGCGCGAAGCTTCGAGCATGCTTAACTCGAAAAAGACTGTCTCCTTCCCCGTAATGTTTCCGTTATGCTAATTCATGCACCGAATCTTTTGTCATCACTTTTTTTTTCAATGACAAGCGTTTATATTACGATCTTTAAAATAATATTAAAAAGAAAAACGTTTTGACCATGTTCATTCAACCGAGTCTTCCGTTAGTACATAGAAAGAATATTACAAAAAGGTTCTTATTTCATTTTATTGGTGTTTTCTTTCGTGTTTTTCTTGCTATTTTCTTTTCTTTAGTAATGTATGTCCTCTTTTGTTAGCTTTCTGCTCTGGTTTCGGCTGATTTCATCTTTTAGTCTTAGGGGGGATGAGCCAGAATGAATTTAATAATGAATTCATCGGGTTGGAAAGGGATGCGGCTGCCTCCTGCCCCATGCTATAAAGTAGAAAAAAAAACAGGGCGACGAACGGGGAGGACTTATGTCCTAATGAGGCGGCACGTTTTGCGTTATTAAAAAATAATTAAGAGACACTGTCGCGCGCTCCCGGAAAAAAAGAAAAAAATGGCGGAAAAGGGGAGCTGTCTATTGTTGTTTCTTCTTTCCCCTCAGTTACCTTCGTTTCTCTTGTAGTGTTTGTATAAATTTGAACGTTTTTTTTATCCGCTTTTGTTTCGCCATTATTTTTTTATAAAATGTATTTATAGTTTTTTTGACGCGACGAATGCTTGATGTTTTAATATCGCTTCGGTCGGACATGTTTCTTTTAGATCCGGTAGCGCGCACATCCTTTGTCTCGTTTACAAAAAAAAAAAAAGTTATTTGATGTTTTGTTTTTGTTTTGCTTTGCGTGTGGTTTTTTCTTTTTTTTCTGGCAGGCGAGGGGTGAGATTGTCACTGTTCCGTTGTGGCTGAATGGAGTAAATGAATTTGTTTGTCGGTGGGGTTTTTGGTCGATGGTGGCTGCGTTAATAAGGAAAACAATTGTAATTATGATAATGATGGTGATGACGACGATGATAACAGTGATGGGGGACAGTGTAGCGGATGCAACGGTGTGCTGTCACGACCGACCAAGTTGAAAGTTTTTATGCGTGTACGGGTTTTGATTTTTCCGATCTTCTGGGCATTTTCGCTCCCGATGAAGACATCTCCGGATCTGGATAATGGAGTGGATAAATTGTTTACTGCGAGCACGCCAAGTACGCTGCGGTGTTGGTTCGATCCGTAAATAACAACGTTGTTTTTTTTTTTTTCTTTTTTTTTTGTTCGTGCGCGTTTAATTTTGGACGACGTTGCAGGGAAATTATGTAATTTCTAGGTCGGATTGCTTTTCGAAACAATATAATTGATACTGGGATTTTCTTTTCTGACTTATAAAATAAATAATTAAAAAAATGAAACCTGATTATACTGAAGCATTAAAAAAAAGAACTTGAGAGACCGAGGAAGGTTGAAAAAAAACATTGGAATTCAGTCATCGTCAGAAGGAAGAAAAAAAAACGCCAGGGAAGCAAACGATACCCATAAGGATTTCTCAGATCGCCAAAATGGTCGCTTTTGTCACGTTGAGAATTAGTGTAGTTTTTGTTACATCGGCATATGGTGCCCTTTATTTGTTCGCGTAAAAGGCACTGGGCCGTAAAGACTACATTTATTAGTTCGTCGATATTTTCAAGGGGTGTCGTCGAAAATTCGAAACTCCGGGTACACGACGAGGTTATTCTGAGGGTCAAGCACGGTTATGTTGCTGCCTGAATATCCTGCTACGCATTCGTACTAACATCATCAAAAAATAAAAAAGACGCAACATTTACACCGGTGTTTTCGGAGTTTATATTTCGTGAAATATGGTGGATATGTATTTCGGTTTTATAATTTTCGTCGGAAAGCTTGAGTTTATCGGAGTTAATATTTGTTACTCGTTGTTTGAAATCATCGGCCGCACTAAGGATAGAGGCATTGACCGATAAAAATGACAAAAAACGAAGCTGGAAAAAAAAAGGAAGACGTTTACAATTCTTTGTAATGCCGAATTGAACCCCAGCTCTTGAGGAGGAGGACGGGAGGGTACAGAAGGGAGAGTATGCCCCTCCTCATTTCTTGCTCCCTCCCATTTAGCGGAAAATGTTTGCTAAATTTAGCAGGAAAATTTTTCCACTAATTTTAGTGGGGAAAGTTTTCCGCTAAATTTAGCGGGGAAATTTTCTGATAAATTTAGCGGGGAAATTTTCTGCTAAATTTAGCGGGGAAAATTTTTCGCTAATTTAGCGGGAATTTTCCGCTAAACTAAGCGGAGAACTTCTCCCGCTAGATTTAGCGGGGAATTTTTTCCGCTATACTTAGCGGAGAAATTTTTCCGCCTAATTTAGCGAATACATTTTCCCGCTAAATGTAGCGGGAAAATTTTACCCTCGTGACGTCACACGTGACGTCATTATGAGAAACATCCCACTAAATTTAGCAAAAATATTTCCCTCCAAATTGAGCAAAATTTTCCTGGCAAATTTAGCGGGAAAGTTTTACCCTCGTGGCGTCACACGTGACGTCACGTGTGACGTCATTATGGGAAACGTCCCGTAATGTAACGCGCGGTTACGCCAACGGCGACGCCGCTCAATTCGGAAACAGGTGCCTAAGAGCTTAGAAGAACGGGTAGTTGGGCGAGTTCGTGGGAATTCATCGTAGGAAACAGCGCGAAAAACAGACGTCCTCGTCTGTTTTTCGCGCTGTTTGCCTAAGAGCTGCGCTGTAAAGGAGCGAAGAAAATACTTAAGCCGCGCCCGGTGTTTCTGAAGCTGTGAATGACCAAAGCCCTAAACACGATTTTGCGTAGACAAAAACACAAAGAAGATCCGTAACGTGGAATTCGGCTTAAATGGATGCTGAACCGAAATCTGGATTCCACAAAACACGGCGGCAAAAGCGTGCAACGGAATGCTACAAACACCAAAACATCACTCATACAGCGATATCTCGAACGGATGACAGTATTTTCTAAAAAAAAAGGAGGCGCATTTGACAGGTATGTTGACGTCATGTTTCTCCGAGAGAGTCGAGAAGGAGAGGGAACGGCCTCGCGTCTTCTCCGCCTCGCCGCCTTGAGGGAGCGAAGCGAAGAGAGGAGGAAACGAGATATCTTGACGTCACGCGCCTCGTCGGCCTCGTTCAATCTCGACCTCTTTTCTTCCAAAAATACGGCCGTCCATTCGAGATATCGCCTTACGAGTAGTGTTGTAGGGATTGTAGCGTCCCGCCTACAGCTCCTGCATTGTTTTCTGAAATCCAAATTTCGGTTCACCATCCCTTTAAAACACGCGCGTCGAACCTTGTACAGCTGTCGACAGCGTACAAACACCATCATGCGATGCATTTCTCGACTTGTATTGTCGTCCGACGTGCTAACGTGACTTCCGCGTGTTAAGGCTGGCCTACTTGCGTTTGTTTACGACCGAGTTCTTGCGATTTCTTAGAACGAAAAGACACACTGGCGCGCTCTATGAGGTCGCCCTCGAACTGTGTTTCACTAGAGCGAAGCTTTTGTGCTATTTGCGAGATCAGCAATACGTGAAATCAATTAGAAACGGTCGTTTATAACATTAGCAACAGTTTTTCGAGCCAACAAAGAAAAAATGACGCGTGAGAAAGTAGGAAATTGTACGGAAATGGCAGGTGTTCCGCGGCTACCCGATAGATGGCGCCAGTGTGCTCTCTCGTCTGTTCTGTGCATTCTTGTGCACAGAAAAGTTATGTGCATTCCTGGTAAGCGAATTTCTGGAGTCAACGAGAGGTTCGGCGGCAAGCGTTGGGTTGCCATGGAGACTTGGGGTGGTCCAGCTTCGAAACCAGAGAGGCGTCCAGCAAGGTGGGACGGACGACTGAGGCATAAGGATAGAAGCCGAGGGGTCAAAAGGATCTTTGTGTACAGCCACTAACTGGGCTACATACACGCTAACAAAAACAAATCTACCAACTAAAAAAAAAAGACGGCTTTATTGTGGTGTTTGTAGAGGCACTAACTTCAAAGAAGTGGGAAACAGAGTTGCGTAAAAAAGTTCGAGAATGGGAGTGCCACAGCAGTGGTGCTGCAAGCTGCCGCGAAGCTAAAGCTCCACGCGAGCGCGCGCTTTTTCCGAGGAACGCTTGACTGTGGCATGCGATAGAACTGGAGATGACGTCAGGGCGAGTCCACGCGAAGGATCGTAAGCCGTCTCGTTTGCAATGGAACCGTTGTGTGATCTTCAAATGAAAACGGAGATGACCCTGCGGAATATTCACATTTTCATTCGAACGGCATCCAGCAGGCGGATGAAGGCAGCGACTCCTTTGAATTGAGACGGCTTCCCCGTCCACTCTGCAATGGATCTCGCCTTATGACGTCATTTCTAGTTTTATCGGAAGCCACTAGTCACAGCGTTCCTCAGAACAAAGACGCGCGCATCGCGTGGAGCTATTATCCGCGTGACTATACATGCAAGAAAAGTAGATTATGCGCAGCGCAAGTGTCGTCTGCCTCTTTGCATGCGGTTGTGTTGACGTCAGAACATCGCAGCCCTGATTGGCTTGTCATTGAAGGATAGCGGGTAGACCTCAAGGTAAGCTGCTTTGAGGTCTACCCACTATCCTTCAATCAGAACCAATCAGAGTTCGGTATTTTGACGTCAACACAACCCCGTGCAAAAGAAGCAGATGAACTTGCGCTCCGTATAGCAGCCGAAAGCCAACTCTACTAAAACAGCTTGGGAACACTGGTTTAGCGTGAACGATTCGACCCCAAGGTGGAGTCTGCGCTGTGTCGCGTGTGCAGTGTGGGAACAGTGGAGCACCTGGTGCTCTTTGTGAGCGCCCGCTGTCGCTTCCAAGGGATGAGCGCCGGCTTTCTCCTAAGAAGGCACTAGCGGACGCTTTGTGGTTCACGACGACGACGCTAGGCGCCGGCTACCTGTGGTGTAAATGGAGCTAATCGAGCCAGTGGTAACCGCGATTCGACCAGTGCCACCGCACACTGCACCTATGGTAGACACCGTGTCGCTCCTACAGTGTGTGCACAGGACGTACTGGAGGCTTGAACACTGCTGGCGTAGAATCAACAACGGTTAGAAGTCGATTTTTGTATTAGTTTGTCTAAAGCACGAAGAATCTTCGAGCTCGGAGCCACATCATCATCATCGTCGTCAGCCTAGTCGTCGTAGTAGTAGTACTCGTAGTAGTAGTACTTGTAGTAGTAGTAGTCGTAGTACTAATAGTCGTAGTAGTAGTAAGAGATCACAAGTACCCGTAGTAGTAGTACTTGTAGTAGTAGTAGTAGTAGAACTAATAGTCGTAGTAGTAAGAGATCACAGGAACTCAGTCGTAAGCAGTGGCGAGTGTGAACCAGCCTTTCGTATTAGAGTCACTGACGTCGTCAGCAGCGCAGGGTGTAGTGCGTCCCGAACATCGTCTCATCGCTCCTCAGCCAATGGGATTGCGACATTAGCCGATAAGATGGCCGAAGGACCAATCGCGAAGCGTCAAGATAATAAGCTAAGCGTTTCTTTAACCTGTCGGGGACTTTTAGCGCCGAGATGTTTCGGTGGCACCCTCTTAAGATTTTGTTCGTGACGACACGATCAAATTTCGCCTCGCCGTGACGTCATGAGTCGTAACCTTGACTACGTATCATCGGTCGCTAACTACAAATTATACGGTGCGTGTAATAATAACGACGGAAGTTCGGAGTCATCGGATTCTTAAACGAACATTGTCATTGCTCTGACGTCGGTCTGATTTCCGTCGATAAAGGAAAAAAGTATTTCAAATAAAGACGTTATAGTGAGCGTTTGAGCAATCGATAATTGCGACCAAAGCGACGCTTTTGGTCGTCGTTAATAGAATTACGGCTGTAGTCACTGACAATGGGAGAAAGTCTGGGAGAGGCTTCAGTTGCCCCGCCTCCGGAGCTTCCCTATACCTTCGACAACGTTTCGGCGTTTCGTGCACTTCGATCGCGTACGCGCAACAAACGCACGGCCATAGCCTCCTCCATACTCACAAAGCCTGGCAGTTCGACGACGAAGCCATAGAGTGCCCGGGCGCAGATTTGGAGCGCGAGGATCTGGTAGCACAGAGCATTTCTCGGGGAGCCTGCAGTCAGTGCACAGCTGTTGCAGCGGCGAGGACCCGAAACATGGTTTTCATACCCAAACGAGAAAAGAAGCGGTAGCGCGAGGAACGCGAGGAGCCCGAGCGGACATTCCATCACTCGGGAGAAGTGTGTTTCGGCGTCTCGCCGCAGCGCGGCGCCCTTCACGTGGCTCTCCTTTCATCCGTTGTCCGCCGCACTACCTTTTCAATTTCAGCGGCCGCGTCTCGTGGCGATCTGCCAGGCTTTGTCAGTATAGAGGAGGCTATGGCACGGCGGAAGGTACGAAGCGTCTGCTGCGTCTGCTGGAGGCGTTCGAAAGACACGCCCTGCCGTTGTCATTGTGTTAGTGACTACAGTATTTACTTCGGTTCAGGACAGCCGCGACGTCGCAGAAAGGCCAGTGGCCCCTGCTGACCCTTCGGAGGAGTCGGGCTTCCCGATGGCTCCCGACCGCTTCTGCAAACATGATCCCGATTAATCGACTCGATCATCAAAACATTGGGTCCCATATACGAGCACTGACGCACGCACGCAAGCACACGGACACACAGACACACACACGCCAAAAAGCAAAGCTCATAGAAGGACGTCCCAATGAACACGAGAGCAATTAACGACGCTGGCTAGACGCGTTTTGGGGAAGAGGGGGGAGGGGGAAAGGGGAGTGGGGAGGGTGAAGCTTACTCCGGTCGACAGATTCGATAGGGGAAGCACGGGGCATCTGCTAACACGGGGCGACTACGTGTTAGGATTCGGAGAGGAGGTTCGGCGAGAGAACGAAGGCAAAATCAGCGAGTCTTCAAAGGTAGGATTGAAGGGGGAAGGGGGGGGGGAACGTAGAAATGGGGAGTGATAGAAAGGGTGTGCGTCTGATAACTTAGCTAACACCGACCTAGGAGGGAAAAAGAAAGAGAGAGAGAGAGAGAGGAAACCAATAATTCTGCAAGGAATAAACAGGACGGGAAGGTAGTAAGCCTGTCAACTTTCTGAACAAGATGAGAGCTCCTTGGTTAATCATAATGAACATAAAAAAGACAAGCGAGGACAGGAACACGTATAGACGGGACCATACTCCGTTCACCCCTAAGCTGACAATGCGGTGGAAGCAAGGCGCTCGCCGTAGCCGCCTCCCTTTCGTCATCTGGCTTCCCTCTCTGCGCTCGGGTATGGGTGAGAGCTCGATGACGTGGCGAGAGCTCGACGTTTGACTGGTCCAACGAGCACGTAGCTTCCACCGCACTCTCAGCTTAAGGATAGATGGACTACAGTCCCGTCTTCGTGTCCACGGCCTTGTCTGTCCTTCGCGCCATGTATCTAGATTACAATCACAGAGGTGTGCCTACAGGGTGTCTCAAATAGCGGCGAGGCTCTTTAAATCGACCGCAAAAATCGGTTTCTTGACCTATCGCGCTACGATTTTGTGCAGCGTTGCCCACACTTGCTGCATTTTTTTAATGAAATTCGCAAAAAGCGAGTTTACATGAGCAAAAAGTAAAAAAATAAAAAGGCTTAAGTTCGACCATTCATGCACCCAAGTGCACGTCCGCTAACATGTCCGCTACACCTCAGGGCTGGAAGTCGAGAGAGGTCGTCCGTATAGACCAACTCAACACACTGACGTCACACCCCTGCGGTGGCACTGCTGTCGGTACTGCACATGCGCAGATGCTTCACTCCTGCCTAATTCGGTTTCTGCGCACGCGCAGTAACCACACCACCTGGTGTGGGCAAAGCGCGCTTGTTTGTAAACACTGTGTTGGTGCATAGAAAACGCCCTTATCATGTACACTTCGTTTCGCGTTAAGTTCTTTACCGGCTAAACCGATCACGCGCAAAACAGAAAAAAGAATTTGCAGAATCATGGCGCATTCACTGCGCGTGATTGGTGGAGTCGGTTTTAACTTTTGGCGCTGCCTGATTGGCTCCATCGAGTGGTGGGCCGCGGTCGGACCTAAAGTTTAACTGAGTATAAAAGGTGTTAGATGTAGGATGTCCGTTTCTCTAAAGTAGAGAATCTAAAGAACAGATGGATCACTTCTGAGTTCTGTCCAGGAGTTTCGGAAAAGGGAGAACGATGGGAGTGTGCAATAAACTATTTTCAAAACCCCGTCCAGCAACATTGGCGGTTGCCTGATGATAGTTAGGGGAGAAAATTGGCTTAGAAGGGCGGGAGGAATCGTATGTTTGTCTTTTTAGACTTAGGCTAGGTGGCGCAAGCTACCGCCCGTTACAAAGGGTATCGCCAGTAACATCTATCCATCCATCCATCCATTCTTCGGGCAAGAAGCGCATGAATGGATCTGGTTCTTCGCCGAACGCTGACGCGTTTTAGGTATACAAACTGGTCCGAGTTCACGCCGAACACTGACGCAGCCCTCGTGTACAATACATGCTGAATGGCCGACGTCCAATAATGTGGGGAGCAAATCGTCTGCTTCTTTTGCAGGATTTGCGGTGACGTCAGCAAGACGCCGAGCTCTGATTGGCTCTGATTGAGGGACAGTAGGTAGACCTCGAAGCAAGCTGCCTCGAGGTCTACCCACTATCTTTCAGTCGGAGCCAATCAGAGCTCGGCGTCTTGCTGACGCCACCACAACCCCTGCAAAAGAAGCAGACGAACTTGCGTTCCGCGTTGGCTAAGCAACTGCTAGACGGCGCGCATTTTTTACAGCGGAGCTGTTAAGGGCCAGTTTCCCCAGGATCGTGTCCCCCGCAAAGAAATGAAGACCCCGAACTCTGGACACGTACCGCCATCTATGAGCGACGGCAGCAAGCCACGTATCTGGTTGCCGCCGTCGCTCATAGATGGCGGCAGCCTTTGAAGTCTGGCTTGCCGACTTGTGGCCGGCCATTACTTTCCATTGTACAGCTCCGCTGGTCTTCCGATTCTTCACCAAAGTGAAAAGCTAAAAGTTTTTTTTTCTTTTTTTTAAGGGTCTATTTACTTGTAATTAATCTGACATTTTGAGAAAGAACGAGAAAGCCGGAGGTCTGAGAAGAAAAGCGAAGGAGGCGTTATTCCACGGGCTTTACGGGGGCTTTATCTCGTCAACACGGCTGGATCTAGCAGTATATCCGTCGACAAACGCGCGGGAGAAGGAAAGGCTTAGGAGAATGGGAAGTCGGAGGGGAGGAAACTGTGGGTTTTGGAAGGGCGCCGACATCCTCCCTCCATTAAATAATTGCTAGGCGCTTCTCTGACGGCGGACGCTGCAGACATCGTTTTCCCGCGGTCTCATCAGCGCCACTGGTGGACGGTGGGCCTAATTAAAATGCTAATTAGCGCAGATCGCCTCGGGGAATAGCGCCTCCCCATTTCCGGTCTTCGTATGTTTTTTTATTATTATTATTATTTTCCGGACTTCCGTTTCTAATTTTCGATTTTCGTATTCCGCCTCCCTTTACTTTTCTCAAATATTTCTTCCACGACGACTACTCCATGAAACAGCTGCCTAAAAATTTGAAGAATATTTCTTTATTTTTATTTTGGGCACTGTAGTAGGCATCTTCCCGCCATGTTTTCTTACCTCGTGCGGTAAGGAGGCTGACGCGTCTCTGGCGAGATTTGGCGGGGGACACTATGTGTGCCGAAACCGCGGGTGCTGTTTCAGAAATATACATAGAAAGCTCTCAGATAGTTCAGTTTGTTTCTGATTGCGTTAACGGTACTGCGCGTTGCCGATAAAGACAGTAACTTGTCACTTATACGTCTGTTGCCGTTTGCTTTGATTTCAAAAGCTTCATGTAGTTCTCTAGAAACTCTATCTGGTGTCTACTAGAAACCTGCTGTCACTAAATGTGACAGCAGGTTTCTGGGCCTAATTCGTTGTCTGCATCGTTGTCCCTGTGTTTATTTGGTGCTTACCTGTTTTATCATGAACCAACCGGCCCGTTTTGCCACCTTAATGTAGTTCTTAACGCAACTAATGAAATAATGACGCGCGAAAAGAATAGGAAATATATACGTAAATCGCGAGTGTTCCGCGGCTCCGCGATAGATGGCGCCAGTCGCTTCTCTCCTCAGAATTTATTGAGAGATTAGTAAAATGTTAAATTTAGAAGCTTTGGCTAGGTGGCGCAAGCTGCTACCCGATTAAAAAGGTTCAGCCGTATCCATCCATCCATCCATGCATCCGTCGTACGAGAAACGCAAGAGCTCGTAACGCACTCAATCGTAAGCAGGCGTAATTGTGTGAACGAACCTTTAGTCACCGCGACTGTTTCTCTGTCGTTCTCTGGCTGCACCAGGGTTTCGAGAATTCTCGCTAGATGGCACTAAAGGTGTACGACGCTGTCATGTTTACTGACGCGAGCACGTGACTTGGCTTTCATGTCACATACCTCTTGGTACGGGCTACCACCTGCCTTTCTGCGGCATCGTAGCTTTATATAGTCAAGTAAATATTACAGTTAATGTTACTAATAATACTATTATTATCGTTATTATTATGATTTATCTGGTGCTACATTTGAGCTGGTTCTTATAGTATGTGAACTGTCTTGTAAACTGTCTTGGAATGAAACATCTTGGGATGGAATGACTTTGATATGCTGTGTCTGGGATGAGGTGACTTGAGGATGGAGTGTGGTAGAGCCGCAACGTGATCGTGCCAGTGCCATTAAAAGCGTTGCACACGTATGAAACTGAGGTACTAGACTTTATGGTGATCCAATTGTATAGGATAAAGAATTATATTTGAATATTTTATTTTTCAGCCGCTCTCGTCTACCAGCATATAAGATGATTAGTCTTAGGTTTCGGTAAAACTGATATCGTATTGTCTATTATTTACTGTTCATGAGAGTGTTGCCTGTTTGGTTAAAATTGACGCACACCGTGTTCCAGTATGGCTCGTTGATTGAACAGCAGGAGATAGTGATATTTCATGTGACCCTGTTCCAGCCCCAAAACGCCCCGCGAAGTATTGGGAGACGTGACATTTAGTGTCCATCACGTTAATCAGTCGCAAGATAACAAAGATAAACTGGCCCGTGTTTCTGTGGTACTTCGCTGCAGAATTCGTAGAAACATCGGTTAAATTGCGACGAACCCCGGGTAAAGATTGTTAAATATGGCCTTAACGTTTTTTTTTAACGCAATTTTTGCTACGAAAGGAGCCATATTTCACGCGTTCTCATGAAGCGTATAGCCTATTACAGCATTATCACTTTTTAGACACGATGAACGGCTGGACGGCTCGTTAGATGGCAACAATTGACACCGACCTTCCGGATGTGCCGTAGCGGGCGTCATCTAGCTCACGTGACACGAGCTCTTCCGGTTCTAGGAGGGTGTTGGGGGCGCGACCTACCAGGGACTTGAAGACGGTTCCACCCGCCCTTATCGCGTCTTCGCGCGTGTGTTCGGGATTTGGCGAGAGCGCGGGGTGACCGCCGGCGAGATAATCGCGTCGTCAAACGTGACTGCGCGAGACTTCCGGCAGCAGCGAACTCGCCGAGAAGCAAAGGGCTTTCGTTTAATTAACTGCTTAATTAAACTTCTCCGGGAGCGCTTCCTTAACTCTTGAAAGAACTAAATTGTTTTTATTTCGTTCTTCTGATTTTTGTATCAGCGGCTACTTTTAATCCACGGCCTGATTCTCCTGCGCGTCTTTTGTCATTGCGCGCGGTGGAACTTACAAACTACCCCGAAACAGAAAAAAAGAGTTCCTTGCGTATTAGAACAGTGTATTCCAATACGCTCTATGCTCCTATTCGTGCGTTTGTTGTAGCAGACTGTTGCCACACATCCACTTATATTTGCCTGTATATTGTAACACTGTTGCGATACATGTGTTGTCAGACTCGATTTTACGCACAGTTGCGATGAACGCGCTGTGTATCTGTCTAGTCTAACACGGTTATGACACATGCATCGTGTGTGCGTGTGTCACTTATAAAACACTGTTTAGATGCATCCACTGCGTGCTTGTTCCTTAAAACACAGTGTAACGACACACGCACCGTTTGTCAGTCTATAGCCACGCGCTTGTGATTCATGCACTGTGGGTCTTTATAATATAATACACTAGCGTCATAACCAACATCGCGTACATGTGTATTGGGACACAGTTAGGATGCACGTATTGTCGGCCTGTTTATTGTCACACGCGTTCCATGCTCGCTCTCTCTGTCAATTTTAACGTTATTACGGACGCTCTCCGTGTCTATTCACGAGAACACGTTGTTACAGTCGTCCCGTCCTGCTGCATTTGCAGGAATATACGCACACCATGTGTGTCCTTACACGGGATGAGGGCTGCACTACCTATATCACGAGCAGGCTTTTTGCGTATTCCATTAAAAAAGAAATCGCGCGCGCGCTATTGAGAGAGAGGGAGACCGAGAGATAGAAGAAGAATGGAAGCTGAAAGCGTGTGTTCGGTTTAGATCTTGTTTTGTTTTTAATGGAAGCACGGAGACAATGTAGTTTAATTCTATACCAGACGACCCCCCCCCCCTTTCTCGCAAACCCAGTTCACGCTCATTCCGTTCAGATATAAACAAAATGTTTGTAGTCGCTGACGGATTAAGAATTCAGTAGGTGGTTTCCTGCGTCTCGAACTTCCTGCCTATGATAACGCTTCCTTGGACGCGTGTCCAAAGCCCGGCAACGAGGGCGTGCTCGAAGCAGAGCTTTCACCGAATTCTTAGCCTGTCGCCGACTAAGAGTATAGTTTCTTTATCGTAAAGTGACCGAAGTCATGCCCTCACAATCGCTAGCTACTTGATTGTGACAGTAACATCATGGTATTGAATGCAGTTCAATTCATTAGCACTTACCTTAATCTAAAAAGTAAGTCTTAATGTATGCTTCATGTTCTTTGGTAACTCAAAACCTTTAAAAAAAAGTTCTTTTCTCGAATGTTCAACTAACCCCTATTTTTCCCAACTCTCATCTGTATCTTTGCAGTGTACGGAACTGGGCGTGGCGGTTCGGCACCGAAATCTCCAATCAGAGTCTATTTGCGTCGAATTTCACCGAGATTAAAGAGGCAAGTATATTTGTTTGGCATCCCTACGGTCCCCGCGTAAAACCTTTCAGCGAAAATTTCACCTCACGTAAGAATCTGAATAAAGAAATAGCGGGCGGCATGTAAACGTTGCAACTTCGTCTGGCCGAGGTGCTGTCACCGGAAACATTTCATTCTTTGAAACCAAATAAACATCCACAACTTTTAAACGGGGAAAGAAATGTTACGGAGGCAATGGTACGTTGAGTTCGGTTGTCTGCTACAACAAGTAAAACGACGCCTATACAAATTCACACGTTGTTGACTCCCAGTAAGTTTGGCGATGCTTGCAGACAGCGCAATGTTGTGCCCGTTACCGAAAGCAAGTAACGAAATATCGTTACTCGTTATTTCGTAAAAAATGAACGCGTTACTGAGATTCGTTACCGTCCACCATGTATTAAAACGTAATACCTTTACCGTTACTTCCAAATATGAACATTACTTTTACGCTACGTTTGATTTCAATATTAGTTGGCAGAGATAAGCCGTGGATACGAATAATTAAACTTTTACAGAGCGATTTCGTAGTATTTATCGTATCTTCGTTATAAAATTTGCATAAAATATATAAGTATACCTTTTGTTTTTAGTTCAAATTGCAAAAGTGATGTTGCGGATGAGAAAACCTAAAATATTTACGCTTTTGAGAGATTCCTACAAAACGCTAATCAATTTCTTTTTAAAGCTAAAACAAAATCAATAATATTCACAAGTAACGAGTAATGTAACTTTATAGACGATACCGTAAAATAATAAGATAAATACATTACTCATTAGTCATTTATAAATGTAGCGAGTACGTTGTACAAAATACAGACAGGTTATGAATTTGCGTGTAAGGAAGGTGATTAAATCAAATGTTTAGCTTACTTAGAGACGTTGTCTATCCCCGTTTCTTTTTTCTACCACCGTCAGACATGTTTGCTCCTTGTGCCCAGTCTCGGGTTAAATTCATCGTGGTATACGTTAGAGCCTTACTTCCAACACCGCGACATCGTAGCGTTGTAACGCGTCTTCTCTCGACGGCAGAATTTCGAAGAGTTCAAGGCCAAACCACACTACAAGGACATTGCCGTGCTCACGGAGAAGATGCTCAGGGACTTGGGCAACCTGGTCAGCTCCAAGACGGAATCGCTTAAGGTGAGGCCTCGACGAGTGACGCATGTCGCCGAGCCCACGTGACCCTTTCCTCCGCTGACGTCACTCTGTCTTGTCCGGTGCGTTCGCAGGTCCTGATCCAGGATGCTGAAAAGCACGCCAAAGACCACAAGTATAGCACCGATATTGATGTAAGCCTCACTTCTCCCATTACGCGAAAAAGCGGCGGCGTTGTGCCCGAAAGATGGTCACAAAAATACGTCATCGAGCACGCGCCTCAGAAATAAAACACGAAGAAAAGCGCAGCAACGCAGATGCTTCGTCACGGAAGCGCCTGCGGGGGCGCTGCAAGGTCAAAGCGTGACGCGCCTCAGAAATAAAACACGAAAGCAAAAGCGCAGCAACGCCGATGCTTCGTCACGGAAGCCGTCGTGAAGCCGGCGGGGTTCGCCGCGCCTGCGCAGTGGGGGAGCGTGATGTCACCGCCGCCCGAGCGCCGTGTGCGATAGGAACACGTCGGCGCGCTGCTTTGTAGCTCGTAATAGCACTTCGACGTGCAGGATGGAAATCACTTCGCTATATCCGCTATTTCGTCATAACCGACTTCGGTTATAACGAAGTGCAAAAGGAAATGGGAAATCGTGATCGCTTCGCTGTAGCCGCTATTTCGTCATAACCGACTTCGTTATAACCGCTCTCGACAGTTACATCGATTGCGCTCAGTAAATGCGCCGCTGTCCAGCCCCTTTTTGTTCTGCCAGGGATCGGCTTTAGCCAGTGATGGCAAACGCAGAAAGACGATGAATGCCGTGACGCTGCACATTTGGCCATACGTGATTATCTCCATGCGATCGTCGACTGCACTTGGACTGAAAGGGAGTATATTAGGGTTTTTGGTAAATGCGTAGAGGCATTCCTAGGGGGAGGCCCCTTAGAGACTCGGTTAGAAACAATGGACGACGTCGCCGCCGCCGATTGCCGTCGTCACTACGTTTCTTCTAATATAGGAGAAAGACACGACGTCACCCCTATCTGGCCTGGCAAGATAATTAAGCGGTGATTTCGACGTGTGCCATAAACTAGTCGGCCCCAGTGTCACCCTAGACGAGTGATCCGAGCATGGCCATACGAGGTAACCCCATAATATTTTTTCTTACAAAGATAGAGACTAAACAGCGAATTTGTATTGAGCATTTGAAAACTGCTCTCAAAACAAAAGTGTTCGTTTTCCTTCGTACATTCCTCTAGAAACCATTGGCACTATAATAATATATCCAGTTGTATTTACTCGTATGACTCATGCACACTGGCGGTTCAGCAGCATTCGCGAAAGTCTCACGCGTATTTGGTGATGAAAACGAGCAGATTCGTTTCGCGGTTGCAATTCGAACGCCAGTGTGAATGCAGAATTATGCCCGAGTCCCACTAGAGCGACAAACGGAAACAACGGACACCGACGAGCCTCCAGCCACGTGAAGCCCACGCAGCGCGCGGGCGAAGGTAGCTTCGGCAGGCTCGCAGTCTTTCGGTACTCGTGAAACGAGCTCGAGCGATTGAAATCCCGCCAAAGATATATTCGCGCGTAGACTGCCCCACGTGCCTCAGGCTCGTCGGTGTCTGTTGTTTCTGTTTGCCGCTCTAGTAGGGACCAAGGCCACGCAGTCGTTGACGCGTCAAAGTTGACTAGAATTGGCTGGATTTGATGGAGTATTCGCGCTGCAGTTTCGCTACTTCAACGCCAAGAAGCTGTACAAGCCTAACACGGTGCCCAAGATCCCGGAGGACGAAGATCCCGACGACTGGATGCCCATGGAACTGCACCAAGACAGACGCTTCGACGACGCAGACGTCAACTTCACCTACAGCACCATCCACGTGGCCACCAACATCTACAGCAAGGGTGAGGCCCTGCGCCTTTCCTACGAAAGTTAGGCGACATGAATCGCGTCGGCGAGCGCTGAGGCTCTGGCTATTTGTACCTTCTTAAGTCCCACTGCTCCTATATCATACAAAAGAGACGGTGTTCGCTGCTTACATGATGACATCTGCGGACACACGTCACGCACGTTCGTAGATATATGTATGCTTCGAACATGTCTGCATACAGCTATGGACAATGTGAAAAGACCGGAAGGCCTCGGACAGTGTCTTCAGACTGTATGATGTATTACCAGTGTGACCACGGCTTTAACGTTGTGCAGTGGACTGCATTCGTACTCCTCAATGAAGGGTTCACCGCCTTGTAGTGCCCATTTATGTATCTCTTAAGTGCTACTTTGCTGGCGCCGTTCCGGTGTACTTCGGTTATCGCAATTTTCACAGCGGAGCTGTTAAGGGCTAGTGTCACCAGGATAGTGTGCGCCAGCGAATAAACGTCGACACAACACTCCGAATAGCTACCGCCATCTATGAGCGACGGCTGCAAGCATACAACGGGCTTGCCGGTTGTCTGGTTGCCTCCGTCGCTTATAGATGGTGGTAACCTTTCCAGACTTTCGACTCTGGCTTGTCGACCTGCGGGCGGCCATTACTTCATTCCCACCATAGTATACAGCTTCGCTGGTCTTCCTTCTTCACCAGAGTGGAAACGCTGAAAGTTTTTTGTTGTCTTCTTTTGGTGGGGAAACGATGTGTTTTTGTATGTAGCACAGAGAAGCTTTGTTACCGCGTGGCCATTGAGGTTACCGTTTCTTCGCGTGTTTGCATCAACAGCCGCATCGGTGCTGAACGCCATCAAGTGGTCCGAAGGCATGAATTCCCGCTTCAAGAACAACCGCGTGGTTGACCCATTCATCTCCTGGCAGTTCTTCTGCAGTAGCACTGGGTTCATCAGACTCTTTCCTGGTGGGTGCCAAGCGTCATTTTATATTTCATTATTATCTGCTTATGGTCTGCAATGGACGCGCCATAAAAATGTCTCTTGCATATAGACACATCATTTTCATTAAAAAAAAAGTGAAATTCTTCTAAAGTGAAAGTATGTCTTGTGGAACTTGATCTGAGCGCGTAAAGTGTTGAAACGCGCTTTCAAATTTTTGTCTGCATCGAAAATTTATTCTGAGCATTATTTGGTTAGTGATTGAATATTAAGAGAAGAGTACTGGGATTGGGCCGTATAGACATGCGCTGCTGTATTATTATCTTGGTGTGCATAGAATATGAGTGGTACTACTCTTGAGATTTACTGTATATTCTGTAGTCAGAAAGGCTTTTAAGATTACGACTGAACGTTCTGTAGTTAGCGTTGAGATGAATAAAACGAAAAAAAACTCGGATATGCTTATGCAACTAGACATGACACAACCCCGAGACTGCAGGTGAGCAAAGGACGGCACACACACACGAGAGGTCTCAAATCAATCGCAGCTAACATTTATTTCACTCGAAAAGTTCTTAAGTAGAAAATGCTGAAGAGACAGAAACACCCCAGACAAAAGAAACAAAGCGATCACGAAGAGGAGGAGGAGGAGGACGAGGAGGAGGAGCACGGGGAGGAGGAACGCTGGTTGGAGCAACGCACAGAACGAAACAAAACTGTTACTTTAGGAAAGAAATCTCCCTCCTTTCGCACAAGCACCACTACAGCCAGACACTGTGTTCATTGTGCACCTGCTTCTTTGCAGCAATGAAATGGCCGGAACAGGAACCCGACATGTACGAATGCCGCACGCGACAATGGTGAGTGATTGGCCGATTGATTGGGTCAGTGCCGGGAAGGTCCACCGATTCAACACCTCCTAGGTAACAAGGTCGTAAGGGTGCACTTGCTACGTCACTTATCGAAGGCCAGCGTGGCGTACATATGAGACACGAGTGCTGCTCTCATCTGTATTAGACTGTGGCCTCCGACAGGTTACGCAGCAAATGCAGCACTACTACCGCCTCGGGGGATATTGCTGCGACCTGTGGCACTCATTGGGTGAGCGAGAAGAAAGAAAATAAAAATAAGATAGGCCGGAAAAAAGATTTTCAGAGAGGCTGAAAATATCTTTGTACGTCTGCGTTGAACAGTCCCAGATGAGACATGAGCAGACGTCACGTCCAAGTCTGCCAGATTCAGAATCCGCAGAGAGGTATAAAAAGCGAATTGGGTGTAGATTTTCAGTAGTTTGATGATTTCCTCGTCTAATACCCCCTGATTACTCCCTCGTGTAATACCCGTTGCGGGACTTCGAAGAAAATTACGATGATAATGATGATTTTCTATTTTTATTGAGGAAGAAAGAGAATTGACCACCACATGTCCGTATTAAGCACATTGATGTGGGCACAAAGGAGGCAGCGACGTCCGCCAAGTGGCTCGCCACAACCTCTGCCCGCGATCTGTCAATGTGCGCCTCTCTGCGCATGCGCAGGTATGTCCAGGCTGCCGCGTCCTCGAAAGACGTGGTCATTCTGCTGGACGGGAGCGGATCCATGATGGGGCTGCGCAAGGAGATTGCTCGCAACGTCATCGTCAACATCCTCGACACCCTCACGGACAATGACTACGTCAGCATATTGCGGGTGAGACACACGTGACTCCTGACCGATTGTTCCTTCGAAAGCCGTGACGTCATGTCGGTCGTTGGCGATGAAGTCGCACCTTTTGGTGACGTCACTTGGGCTGTGTTCCAAATCTTACCCAAATGGATCCGAGTTACTCCGGCGGGTCGTGTCATGTGACAACACAGATTGAAAAGGCGCTGGACGCGGGTAGGTTTTGGAACGCCAAGGTACAAAACCCTTACCCTGGAGTAAGATCGAGTAAATTTTGGAACACGGCCTTGGTGACATCGCATTTTACGTCGAAGGTAATGTCTCATTGTTTGATGCCGTTGTATATTACGAGAACCGTGATGTCACATTTTCTGATGACGTAGCATCTTACGATGACGGTACCGTCTTTTCGTTTTATGATGCTGCATTTTCTGAGGACCGTGATGTTTCATACTTTAATGACGTCGCATCATACAACTAGACTAATGTCTCCTTGTTTGATGAAGTTGAATGTTTTAAGGACCGTGATGTCGCATTCTTCGATGGCTCAGCGTACTACGTTGACGGCACCATCTCTTTCTTTGATGGCGTTTTCCCAGGACAACAAACGTCACACTCTTTAATGACATCGCGTTCTCCAACGATCGTGACGTGACGCCGAAATTTCTTGCGGGCGTCGTATTTGCCAACGAACGCGAACTCACAATTTTGTTTATGATGTAGCATCCTCGGACTATGTCGTCACAATACCTTGAAGATGTTGCACTGGGCGCGGATTGTGACGTCAGAATTCTATGATGATGTTTGATCTTTGACGAACCGCCTAATCACTCATAGTGCGCCTCACAAAAAAACTGTGACGTCACGACGATTCTTCTGATCGTTCCAGTTCTCGGACGTGATCGAACCTGTTGTATCTTGCTTCCACTTCAACCTGGTGCAAGCCAACGCCAGAAACATCAGGGTGCGTACTCAATCTATGTCAAAGGTAGTGTTTTTTTCTTTAAATAATTGTTGGCAAAGGCGCACTTCATTATTGTTATAATCTACAAAATCCACAACCTACTTAAAATAAAATTAACCACAATCTAGATTTGCTCTTCTCATCTCGGGGTTTGACACCATGTGAAATAATCACGCTCGGTTTTAACGATCCCCTTGGCGAGATGCATTACATAACAAGGACCAAAGTCATTTGAATGCCCTTTTGTTTGTTTAAGATTTAGAGGGGAAAAGGGTGTTTTGCGCGAACGTCAGTATGGTTTTTTTAATAGTTCATATAGACAAGTTTACGTTACGGGTATGTATTTCGCCTAGGACTAAATTGCGTAAAGAAATAAAATTAGGAATGACGCCCAGCTACAGTCACTCAAGAAGATGAGATCGGCAATGCGTCTCTTTCAGACGTCCGATCTCCAGCACTTTTTTGTTTCTACTTTTTGTCGTGTTTTGGATACGCGTGCACGCTGGAAGCTCGCGAGACGCCAAAGTTTTAGTAACTGCCAGTAACTACAACCGAAAACCCCAAATACCTGCTTTTAAGGCACCTGGTTCGTCTGTTTTCCAGGAATTCAAAGAAAACCTAAGCAAACTGGAGACGGTGAACATTGCCAACTTCACGGCAGCGCTCACGCAGGCCTTCGAAATCCTGCAACTGGTGAGTTGACGCTGCTTCATTTTTCTTTCGGAAGAATGTTTAATGTTATAATTCTACCTAGAAAAAAGAAAAAAATGACGAGCCAGAAAAAGCAGCGCAAAAATATCGTACAAAAAATGTAAAAAATAAAAAGTTTTTCCGGTGATCTACTGTATATTATTTTTCCCGCTTACCGAAATCGCGTGCCGGTCTTTATGCTTGTTTTCGTGTTTGGGAATAAGACGCAACGTCTCCGGCAAGCGCACTCCGTCAAGAGATGGTAAAATAGGTAAGAGAGACTCGTAGGAAATAACCGGAAGGTGAAGTCAGAAAAAGTAGTATTAATCAATCAATCAGCGTACTCCCTTTTCTAACGTCCCCTTCCGCTTATTTTCTACTCGTCTTTCTTACCTATTTTTACCATCTCTCGACAAAAGTGTTCTCCCGAAAAGTTTTGCGGAAGTCGATAGGCTTGAGGATGAAAGAGAGTGGGGCTGCTCGCGCATGGTGCGAGTGATTTAAAGGGGGACGGAAACGAAATTCCAGCGCTCATTTTTTAGCTTTAATGTGTTGCATGTTGCAGCATAACCTCAAAAATACCAGTCTTTCATTGAAAGGCACAAGAAAACTAATTTTAAAGCTGAATTAAACGATCTTTCAATGTGCACCTGGTGGATGCATGTGGAGCCTATTTTGGGAGGTAATCTAGCAACGTTGGGGAACTTGCTACATAGTCATGACGTAGCAAGTTCCATCGGAGCAGCGCCGCTCTTTGGAATTCAACATTTTCCTTCTTAGTTTTCCTCCTCAACTCACAAATCGCGCATTGTACCAAACAGTCCAAGAAGACGGAAAGGAGGGACTCCCCTCTTGCTCGGACCCTCGTTTGTGTACCCGGACACAGCCATTCTCCCCCTAGAAGATTAGCCCGTCGCTCAAAACTCGGACAAAAGTTGCTTTCCCCACCCCGTTCACCCCTAAGCTGACAGTGCTGTGGAAGCTACGTGCTCGTTGGGCCAGCCACACGCTCGTCACCCCACGGGTACTTCGAACGGCTCGGTTGTAACGCGTTGACGCTATTGACACCACCACAACGCTGACAACGCCACCAACGGCAAAGCTCATAACCACGCCAGCCTTGCTACGTCACGAATGCGGGGAATCTTTTTTTTCTGTTTTTGTTTGCGCCGGATATCCCATGACGCATCGCGCTCTCCGTTCGCTTCTCTTCGAGCGCTTGCTCGAGTGCACCGTTTGGAACGAAAAATATAGCCAGTCGTTCAAAATACAAACGTGCGATTATCATTTACGGTTATTATCCGTCATGCTTGACTCATTTCCGAACGAAATTTGAATATTTCAATTTTTGTTTCCGTACCCCTTTAAAGTAATTAAAGTAGGTGTGTGACAGATTGTGCACGGTACCGACAAGAAAATACTTTTATTACAATGGATCAGAAATATTAAAATTCGACTGTAACTAAAAAGGCAACTGGGAGTATAACGTCCGAGGGCGGCAAATTAATAGAAAAAAAACTTAAAAAACGCGTAAGTTCTAAAAATGAGGAACATTAACCAGTAAAGGTAAAAGCGTATAGTACCAGAAAGTAAGTTTAGCGTTGAGGCCACGAGAGGATGTTGTTCTGAGATCAAAAGTTTTGTTCAATTCAATGTGCCGGGAGCGCACATATATTTTAGTAATCTTGTAATGTAGATTTGTCGTCATGTTGGCCTTTGTTCTCTTCTCGCTGAACCCGGCAGTACAACAAGTCTAAACTGGGCAGCCAATGCAACCAAGCCATCATGCTGATCACGGACGGCGCACCGTACAACTACGAGGAGATCTTCAGGCACTACAACTGGCCCAACATCCCCGTGAGTAGAAGAGGCGGCAACAGGGGTGCTCCAACTGGGCTCAATAGATACCGCTTAGAATGGATCTTCGTTTCAGTAAGCCTCTGCGCATCCCTTCATCCTCTCCCCTGACCCTTTCGTCATTCTCGAAGGGCATCGTCCCACACGATTCGACGTCATCAGAACCTATCTTCGCTCACATTATGTTTTTTAGAGCGCAGCTCTTAGGCGCCCGTTTCCGGTTTGAGCTGCGTCGGCGTCGGCGCTGCTGTTGGCGTAACTCGCAGTGCATGATGGGTAAATTTCCGCCAAATTTAGCATGAAAATTTTCCCCGCTAAATCTAGCGGAAAATTCCTCGCTAAATTTAGCGGAAAATTCTCATCCGCTGAATCTAGCGAAAAATTTTCCCTGCTAAATCTAGCGAAAAATTTCCCGCTAAATTTAGCGAAGAATTCTTTCCACTAAATTTAACGGAAAATTTTCCTTAAATGGAAGCGAGCAGTAGAATAGGAGAGGTATAGCCCCCTCTCCGTACCTTCCTCCTCCTCCTCAAAAGCTGTGCTCTAATTCGGCGTTACAGGGAGTTGTAAACTGCTTTCATTTCTTTTTTCTATCCTTTTTGGAACATTGATATTGTGGGGCACAAAAAAAATAAAGTAATGGAAACAGATACAACGGTGGGCTGCCTTTCATTTGTACTTCGCAGACAACTCCCCCGACGACGCTCGGTACTCGATAAAGCTCCATTATTGGCACTTCTTTGACCGATTTTATTGCGGGCGCCACCACTGCTGACGTCACAGGCGCTTTTGGCTGACTCAGTTTCGGCCTGAAGCCGTGTACGAAGGATGACATATATCGCCCTGGAGCTGGCCGCTCCAAATTTACGAGTAAAAAGTTTTACGCCATGGCTAAACCTTAATGAGGTCGAGCGTCATTGTTAAAACTACACTATGCCCCCAAAAAATGAAAAAGTCTAAAGTTATTTACGTGCGTTCAAAGTCAAGTCATATTTTCGGGTGTTTGCCAGTCACCCTAAAGGAGCTGATGTAGCACATTTAGGGTGTAAGGCCTGGACCATGTCGATTTACAGCCTCTAAGGGTGCAAATCGGCTTGATTTACATTATTCAGTAAGGAATGTTGTACGTGTGGCGGCAGCTTTCTTTATTAAACATTTAACAACATTCAATAAACAAGCTGATTTACACCCTTAAAGGTGTTTAATCAGCTTGTTTTTAGACCTTCTACACCCTTAAAGGTGTAAATAGTTATAGTATGTAAGGCGTTTCTAAAAGAAAACATTTCGCATGTTACTAAATATGAACATTTGCTTTGTGTCCAACGCACAGGTGCGTGTGTTTACCTACCTGATTGGCCGGGAGGTGACGGACACGCGGGAAGTGAACTGGATGGCCTGCGCTAACCGAGGTACGTTTTCTTGTTTCGCAATAAATGGAACCCGAGTGTCTCCCTAAGGGGTGTATATCTGAGGATCACTCCCTCGTCCCGATAACGCTTCACTGCCTCCATTTTAACGTTTTCCGCCCTTCCGTTTTCAGGTTACTACACGCACGTGACCACTCTAGCAGAAGTTCGAGAGCAAGTACAGGTACGCCACGACGTCGTTTCGACATAATAAATTAACTCGAATTAACGCTCCATGAAACTCTTTACAGAAGTATGTTCGAAAAGCCTGCATTTTGCCTCCTTTGTTTCGTTTCGTACATCGGCCGCCAGGCTGTGCTAGTTTTCTTGCACAGTTTGATCAGTTAGATAGTTAGTGGATCCCGAGCGGCAAGCGCGCTGAAGCTCGCCCAAAGACGCTGCAAACACGCGTCCGTCTTGGCGTCAAAGACGCGCTTTGTGTGAACTTTGTGAGACTGCGAGACGCGCAGGCGGCTATGCAAACCAGGCGTAGCTCCGCTTATCTCCTCCGTGTCTTTTACTCTAAGTGGCGTCGCCTCTTCGAAAGTAGCGGGTGAAATCTAATAGCAGCAGCGTCAATTATCCGTGGCGATCGTGGCTCAGGGGTGTACTGCGAGCGTGCACTGGACAGGACTGTTACGTCATCCTTCGGCGCGGACTCGTCTCCAGTCACACGCTTCGCGCCAGGAGCAACGTTGGCCAGGAGCGAAGCCCACAATATGGCGACCGTCAGTGTTGCTTGATGGGATTTCGTAAAGAGTCTATAAATGAGAACAAGTCACAAATCGGTCTTCTGAATGCAGCTTCTGCAGGATATGAACCCTTGAAACGCGATCGCTCGGTTCATTGTGGAGTGCGCGGAACGCTGAAAAAATAGGGTGCTATAAATACCGGGGTTTGTTTCAACAATGACCGGAAACAACGGCGCCCTCGCGTAGCAACTTTAAATTTTCATCGAAGGTGCATTTTGGCGGTGTTTTACGTTGTGAAGCAGGCTGGAGACGTAGCGTCCTTCCTGCGATAAATGAGATTCACAAACTTGATATGGTCTACAGTGGACGCCCACGCAAACGACCTATAGTTAACCGAGGGTTATGCTTGTTGCGCCAGTCTCCTAATAGGCACCGTCTGCCTTCAACCGCACCATCCCCCGACGGCGTCGTCTGCTTTCAACCGAGTCAGTCATCTGCTCGGCAGGTGGCGCCGCAAACACTACCGTCGGTAACTCTCACCGGCGTGGGCGTCTGCCGTCGACCCTGCCAAGTAGTGGTGTTTAAAGGGATGATGAACCGAAATCTGGATTCCACAAGACACGCGGCAAAAGCGTCCAACGGGATGCTACAAACACCAAGACATTGCGCATACAGCGATATCTCGAACGGATGACCGTATTTTTTTTTTTTAAAGGAGGCGCATTTGACTGATACGCCAATGTCTTTAACATAGCCAGCGAGCACAAGCCGCGCACTGAGTTCCGCACCTTGTGAAGGATTCGGTACTCCCGTCATCCTAGTGATTGGACACGTGCCACTACTTGAATGCATGTCGAGGCATTGATTGCCACGAGCCAAAATTGAATGCCTACGCAGACTTCGTGTCCAATGTATGAGCACCATTTAAATATCGTCACAGCGGGGATAGCAAAGCTTGATGACGCACTCCTGGGAACCGCATTGTTGGCGTTGTCCCTCACAGCTCCGTCATCAAATTTTTGCAAAGGAGAGATCGAAAAAAAAAAAAGGTTCACTATTATCCTACCGCGACGAAGACGCTTCTTTGTAGGTGGTGCTGCGTTCGAGTATTCTTGGGTCCCACTAGTGCCACTAAGCTGGTGTAAAGTGAGAGACGTTCCTACGCACAACCCCTTTAAGGGTGAAGGGGCTGCGTTCCGGGTCACCAGAAAATAAGGTTGTGCATAAGGATCTCTTCCAGTAAAGCTTGTGTCTTTCTCCCTCAAGGATGGCTCGAATTCGTGTTTCTTTCTTTGGTTTTTCACCGATTTTGATAAAACAGACTCCGGGCCTAATATTCGAGGTTTATCGCTATTCTCCGAAAACACGTAACCCTACCAATGATCAGTATTTCCCCTCTTGCAGAAGTACGTCCCCGTGATGGGGCGGCCCATGGTGCTTGCCAGAAAGCACCCCATAATTTGGACCTCCGTTTACGGTGACATGACGGTGAGTTCCCGTGTCGTCGGGAAACATGCCCCATCCCTTTCTCAGCTTGGTCAGGTTTTTGCTGGTCACTAGAGATGAACGAGACTGATGTAGATGCATGCCGTCCCTTTTTGGTGTCTTGTCGAAACCCCATTCCGAAAGTGACTCGTCTCCTTGGGTAAAAGAAAATTGAACGTATCTTAATCCTGGGGATTAAGTTAGAAGACAATGTGCAGCGTGTTTTGAGTTTTTCCTGTGGAGTTTATTTATGCGTGTTTTTTTTTAGCTCGGGAATCCCGCTAAATTTCTTAAAATTTAGCAGAATTTAGCTGGACAATCGAGTAAATTTAGCGGGGTGGAAGTCCGCTAAATTACACTGCTGCTTTACACTTTTTGGGAACATTATTTTTTAGGAAACCCTGGTCCTAACCATATTCAGCGAAAAAAAAAAACCAGCAAGTCGCGCGTTTTATATATTCGGGAGTTCATTCTAGTATGAAAATTTCTGTTTTATGTAAAGGCTTTTTTAAAACTTAGTACCTCGTTTATTATTGGTTGAACTCAGCTTTTTTTTGTTTCATTTTTGGTATCATATCTACCTTTTTTTGAAATTACAGGGATGACCCACCGTCTTCGCACAAATAATTTCTGTATAATCATTTGTTAGATCTAGCTTGCGCCGTTGTAGTGCACATAAGCTAGTCTATCCGTATTACAATTCGGTTTCGCTCAAACTGAGCTCCCCAGTATTACGTGTGTTTCTATACTACACGGTATTGCTGTAGTTTCTGTAGGTTTAGCAACTCATCGCTTGTGCGTAGCGTCTTCACCTGTAGTCTCCCGTAGAGTGTTACATCAGTTGCACGATGACTCTATCTTAATTACGTTCACCATCTAATGAATAGGGCTGACTTCACCTTAATAACCGAAACTCATTCCCCACCGAAACGGCGTAGCCACTTATTGATCGATGTGTTTCGACCGAATAAGCTACAACTTTTGTTCGGTCTTCTCGATATTCACCGAAAAATGCCGAAAGGGCGGACATTAGAAGTTTCAAATATTTAAAAAAGACCAATGTGTTTTTTTTTCTCGCTAAGGAAGGGGTGTTTTAAATATGAATCGGGACAATGCCACCACAACGAGGGGTAGGGAAGAGAAGGGGGGGGGGGGATTGATTGTGTTGAATGGCATGTAATGTGATCGGATCGAACATAATATTCTGCATTCCGATTCGATCTGAGAGTATCCTCTAGGCTATTTTAAGGTCGATCTTTTTCACTAGTCGGACGTGAGCGGTGTGCATGTTCTTAACAAATACTCGGACAAATAAAAAAAAATTGTATATAAGATTTTGGATAAGTTCACGAGCCTTGATCGCCATTTTCCCGGGACCGTTTGCTTTTTTCGGCAGCAACATTCACTCGATTTCATTAGTAAATGAAAATTCTCATTTCTGACATGCCCTTATCGTGATTTGTCTCGGAACACTTCGTTCCAAATGAAACGATGTTCAAAGTGAGCGGTTATGGCGTGGAACTAAACGTCACGCTTGGTTTGACATATGAGTCGCGAACAAACGTATTGGAGCAGTCCTTTGTTGCGTACAGACATAGTTTGGGTGACGTATTGCGCTCCGGCTTAGATTCCGCCGCGTAAGGTGCGCTTCAATCATATTGAGTAAATTACTTTGAAGACAAAACTTAACTAGATTACAACTATACTTTGACCCAAAATTAGTTAATTACAATGAGAATTTCTGGCGTAAAGAAATCAATTAATGAAATAGCGAGCTACTTTCAGAAGTAGGGCAATTATTTTGCGATTGCTTTCCCTCGAGAGCTAACCAACTTCAGTAATGTTGATGTGACAGCGCTGTTCCGCACTGAGATGAATTTGATTCTTTTGTTGTTTGACCGTTAGGGATTCATTTTACAGCATTTTATATTCGTCGCACTTTTGTGTCTGTTTCTTCTACCTCGTAAATTACACCATACGGAAGCTGATTGATAGCTACCTGATGCAAAACTTATAAGCGGTTTTCGGAAACTTCTAGCGGAAAAATGGGGCCCAGTAACCGACGAATCTGGGCCGGCTTGCGAGAATCAACGTCTTAGCTGAGACTGCGTGAAAGAAAGCCTGGGGCGCGCGAGCGCTGGAGACTCGACTTCACGCGCCACTCTGCTCGGGCGCAAGCTTTGGCAGTGCTTTCTTTCACACAGCCTTAACTGAGAGGCTGATCATAGCAAGCCGGTCCTGCTGGTTGCATACATGCCGGTGGAGACTGAGCGCACGGCGTTGCGTAATTTAGTTTTGAAGTTAAAAAAACAAACATAAAAACGTTCAATATTTTTTTTTAGAGATACAATGTACACAGCGGTCATCTTTGTCTCCATCCTCACTAGCCATTCAGACTGTGATGCCAGTCGCAGATGAATATAACCAGCCAAACGCAAAGTTAAAAATAAAATGAAAAAAACAAAACAAAAAGGAAAAGGAGAGATAAGAAAAAAACTAGCGCTGCTCCTCTGTTCCGCGAGATGGGGATAAATATCCCTCCAGTTCATTACGCAGCGACGAGAGATTTATTGATTCTGGCGGGGTGAAGAACAGAGACGGGAAGAGCCACGGAATTCCATCTTTGGGAGGACGTCCCTATTGTTCTCGTGTCGCGCGGCGGCTTTGGTCCGATATTCGGATCGACCGGCGATGGTTCCGGTTCGATATTGTCGGAAGGCTTCTCAAGAGACCAGTGATGTAGGCGCCACCGAAAAAAAAGGTAACTAACTACGTTACACGTTACTTGGAAATAAAAAGAACGCGCTAGCGTAACGAATAAAATGTGACCCGCGTTACTTTTGCGTTACTTATGTTCATTAGGCTTGTGCGTTGCTTATGTCTTATGTACATTATACGCATCTTTTTTTTTACGGTTTTGATTTTGAAGGTATACATGGGGTGAGTACAAGAATTCATTTTCCCTGAAAAAAACACCTAAAAACACACAAAATGACTATTTTTTTAATGTCTTGGAAAGACATAACGAGTGACGTAACATACGTTAGCCGAGAGTCGTAATAAGTAAGGTACGTTATTCGTTACTGGTTCAAAAACGTAACGTAACAAAAACGTTACTACCTTGCGGTAACACCTTGACTCGCAGGGCGTTACCGCCAAAAGGGCAAGTGGCGTAGCTTTCCGGTTTTCTCGTTTTTTTTTCCCCTCTGCTTTCTTGAGAAGTGAAAAGCCAAAAGGTTCTAGAACTTTATAGAAGAATTACATAAATAACGATGAGTAGAACGGCACATCTCTCCAAGATGTGTCGTCCTGTCCTCCTACTTTATGTAATTCTTTTACAACACCGTAACTTTGCCAGCACTCTCCATGTCCACGAGATTCTAGAACTGAATTTGGTTCCAGAGTAACGAACGTAGGAGACCCGCGCTGCCCCACTTGACGCTTAAACGCTGCTTTTGGAAATACATGGTGTTTCGGGGAAATTCGAACCGCGTTTTTCTCGCCGCGAAAATACACTACGTATGGCCGATTGTTCCATCTCCGTCCAAACGTAGCGCTTGCGGTTAAGATAAGACTCCAGCGATTCAGGAGGTACTGGTTATCTAATGAAAAAGTAAGGAGGTCCTCAAACATTTCAAAGAAGAAAATGGCGGCCAACGGAGACTGCGAAATGCAGAGGAATGAGTAGCGTCTGCTTCAAGAAGCGAGCCCCGTTTTATCGTCAACAAATTCCGGAAATCGCTGATAAACATTCGAAGTAGATGACGCTAAGTTGTGAAACTTATCTAACCGCAACCTGTAGCGCCGCATTTAGGTAAGGACTGAGCATTAGGCAAATCGTATTTTGTGTTTGCGGTAGGAAAAAAAACGCGATTAGGTTTTTATTTAATTATTTTTTGTACTTTGGAAGTTTATTTAATGTTTAATTTGTTCTGAAATATTACATGTAATTTCAAGAGTCGTTTGGAACAATTTTCGTTCTGCGGGATGTTTCTGGGCGTCTTTAGAAGCGTGCTTTAAAACGCTTCCCCAAGCATATAGACGAATGGGGCGTTTACAAGAAAATGTATGTAGTCCGTGATAGCTTAAAAAATCTAAAGTTTATTATGTTGCCGGTCCTCCAGTCAGGGTGAAACGGTAGCCGATTTTCTCGTTCTTGCCGTGGCCCTTTAACTTGGCTGGTGGCTTGTTCATCGATGTTCCGTTCTTTCCGGGTGCGCCCAGTGTCTCGGTGCAGCCGCCGCCTCCCATCGCACCTTACTTATCACTTTTTATCGCTCAGTGCCGCGCTGTGCGCGCGTTCCCCCGTCGGAAACCGCCGACAACGGTGGAGAAAACGACGGTGCCTTTACAATTTGCAGCCAGCACTTTTGGCTTTCGTTTCCGGCGGCGGCACACGCCCGCAACCCCTTCCACCAGCACCTCCTCCCACCCTCCGGCTTTTTCCCTGTTTGTCTGGTGTCCCCTCTGTTCGCTCTTCCCCTCATCCTTTCTCTCTCTCTATTTTGTTCGTACAGCCTTCTTGAACGCTCGTCTTGTTTTGCCCCCTATAGTTTTAGCTATTGTCTTGGCCCCAGCTCTTGCTTTACAAGTCCCCGTTTTCCCTCTTCCTTCCTCCCTCTCTAATTCTCTCCCAAGTGTCTTTCTTTGCCTTCTGCTACATTTCTCTCACCTTCTCTCTCTCGTTTCTTTATTCGCGCGTATGCTGTATGTTGGCTTATGATTTCGCTTCTTGCTGCCCGTCTTTTCTGTCTCTCTCACACCGCTCTGCTACCCTCTCTCTTTTCGTTTTCCTCTCCCTCCTTTCTCCCCCCTTTTTCAATCGTCATCACCATCTCCTCTCTCTCTCTTGTTCTCCCTTTCCCTCGTCTCTTCTTCTTTCACCCCTCTCTCTCCTCTCTGAATCGTCGGCAGCCTCGTTGTTATGACTGCTCCTCTCTGGCTCCTGCAAAAGCAGCAGCAGCATGCGGCGGTGTTTTCGGGTCGCGCCTTCCGTGGACTCCTCCCATGCCCGTCTTTCTTTGTGTCGCGAACGCGGTACGGCGTGTTTTTTTTTCCGGGGCGTTTGTCCGTGCGTGTTGTCGCCGTCATCGCTCCGTCTTGCGGCTGCCCGATTTCGCACGCTCCTTTATTCGCCCGACTTATTTTTATTCTTGCTTTTTTTTTTGTCGTCGTCGTCATTCGTTTTGTTTGTTTGTTTTTTGACCCGCAAAAATTCCTAGGAGGGTTCGATCCGATTCCTTTCAACGCCACATTTAAGTTTGCTGGCAACGACGTACGCGCTCCTCTTTGCCATAGTGGCTTTGCGTTTTATAATATATATATTTTAGCGTCTAAATTGACGCTTTTTTTTTATTGCGGTCGTTGTCTCGTTGTCGTTGCTGTCGTCCACTTTCGGTTTTGAAAGTGCGTTCGAAAGAGCGGGAAAAACGCTTTAAGGGCGGTGCAAGCGTAGCATCCGCGCTACGGCGGTTTGCGCGAAGTTCGACGTTCCTATGCGCGTACGAATGCAGTTTTTTTCCTGGTTGCGCCGTTGTGTTCACCGAATTACGTTTTTTTTTTGTTTTTTTTTCCTTGGGTTTACGATTCCTATCAGCCGCTTAAAATTTCTTACTTTTTTATCGCGGAATAGATAAATAAAATCTAAAAACTAGAGCTTGCTTAATATGTGTGTGTGTGTTTTTTTTTGTCCAATTTAATTTGAATGAGTACATTTGCTCTGTATCGTTTACTGCAGTATCTGTTCATCGCCGCACGTCTCGGAATTGTTTATTTGGTGTGAAGCGCTAATAAACGTTTTCTGTTAGGGACGAGCGCGGTGAACCGCACAATTGAAACCGAAACTAAAGACTGATAAGAGCGACATCTTTTCCGCGATTCGGAACGAAAGCGACGATACTTATAAATCGGTGATTAACCAAACTTGCGAATATCGAAACAAAATACTAATATCGTCCCGATAACTCCAAGAACCATATTCGATACTTCGCCAACGCCTATTCGCATGCATCGTATCGTTATTGGAGCGCAAAAACTATCTACTACAACTCGGTTGTATGGAGATGCTAATTGGAGATAAGAAATACTTACTTATTCGTCATCGAGCTCGAGTATGCTACAGGAGGGCTATAGGTGGGACATTTAAACGTACAGTTTAAAAGGTCGCGGAGGGGACGCACTGGCGTCTGATTGGTGGAGGCAATTGACTCCACGAATCGGATGGCAATGCATCACTTCCATGACGTTTTAAAACGTGCTTGTAAATGTCCGATCTATGTGCCCTGCAAGTGCTCGGCTTTTGGTGACTGTACTCACCCCAGATAGCGCAGTTCTTTTGGACAAAATTTAGTTTTGCTTCAGGAATTTCGGGCCTTAAAAAGCCCGAAGAAGTCAGAATAGAGTGAAACTCGATCTGGTTTGGGCAGAGTCTGGGTATTTTGGCCCTTATTCGTCAAACGAGTACCAAAGTTAGGTTTAATTGCGGGTAGTTTCATCCGGCATCTTTGGGCCTAAATCGCCAAACAAGTGCCAGAGTAAGTCTTAACTTCTGGTTGAAGACTGATAAAAGCGACATCTTTTCCGCAAATAAGATAAAAATGTACCCTGCTTTCGAATATCCCATTTAGGCATAGCACAAAAGATACTCAATTTATCTATTTTTGCGCGAGAAAAAGACAATTTAAATAGTTCTTTTTTAAACGGATATTCTTTTATTATAAACACAACAATACCCCCATTATATTTGTACTTTTGATGTTGAAGCAATTTTACAACGGCCATTTTACGGCGTAAAGATAGTATAAAAAATGAATCTGACGAAACACAAAGCCTCTGAACAAGTTTATTAAACATGAAAACAAACAAAGATAGTGTAAAGTCAATTTAGGAAGGGTAATGGTTAACGTAACCGAAATCGAAGAGTTATCTTTTGTATGTGATGGAAATGAACAGCATACCCCCGGTCCCCCTTTTCCCGTTTTTTTTTCTCTTTCTTTAACGCTGTTGGCTGAAGTTTTTATTGATTTGAAGTAGAAAGCACTGTTGGCCCAGCGAATTTCGCTCATTATAAGATCGATTAATTTCACCGAATGCCAACTCAATTGCTGAAGGCAAACTGCGCGGGAAAAAAAACAAATTAAATTTCGGTTTTTTTCGGGGCGATGACCGGCACTGGAAACAGCAGTGTGCCTAGATTTCGGAGTGTTTTCAATTGCACGCTCGGGGTCACGCAACACGAGCTGCGAGGAGGTGCGGAAAGCGTTGGTCGTCTGCTAGCGTCTCCGCATCTCCGCACGCTTTCCTCCTCACCCCGCGACACCGCAACGCATGCGCAGTCGCGACCAATCCGCGCAGGAGGCGTCCGCCATTAAAGTGCAAACGCTCTCCGCGGTTTGAGTTGATCCCCCTCTCTTACACCTAGGCTCTCGGGGAAACAGCTGACGCTTTTGCGGCATTGCGCACTCATCGTCGAGCGTACCTCTTAGCTTGGCTATCATACAAATCCTTCGATCTTTTCGGAGAAATCAGATCTATTCATAATCACGCAGTTAAGTGTCTTGACATAGAAGCTTCGGTGGATTGTTCTGACTTTTTTTATGTACAAAAAGCAGCGTCATGGCTGCCCGCTGTCTAATCGAGAGGAAAATTCGCGAACTTATATATTGAGAAGAAGAATATTTTTAAAACATACATCCAGAAAAAAAAAACTATTTCGTGGTTTTGCTAACGTGAATGCTATAGCCGAATATTAGTGCTAATGGATGAAATACATGCTTAGTGTAGTTTTATAAATGCGAGAGAGACACTCCTTACAAGTTACGATTCGTATTTCTGAGACAACCAATGTATTCGCATAAGTATGGAAGTGATAGGTGCTCGCGCAGTTCCAGCGATCGAGTGAGGTCAAAAGGTTAGCCTCGCAGTCTTCTCGTCTTAAGGCAAGTGCCAGTAAACTTCATAACAGATGCTAGTCAATATTTATCAATGACTAATTAAAAAAATCAAAATGACCCATTAAACGACCCACAAAGTCGGAAGTCTTAGCATTAGGGACTTTTAGCAAACCGTTAGCGTTTTCCGCGTATCGCACTACTGGGGCCTTTGAAGCATGCTTTTAAGCGCGCTCCCGGAGTGATATTGTGACCGCGGGGCGCGCGCTTAAAAGCATTCTTCAGGGGCTCCAGTTTTGCGGTACGCGGAACACGCTAACGGTTTGTTAAACCTTTTCTTTAAGACAAACGTATCGTTTTAACGACTGCAAGAAACGCAAAAGCTCATTCCCGCATGTACGAGGAAAGCGCCTGTAAAGGGTGCTGCCCTGTATAGGGAGCGTTCATGAGGCGAAGCCTACCTACTAAAATTTTGCAGTGAGGGCGACGATGCATGGAAATCATACCACAGGTAAAGGAAACAATTGTAAAGGAAAGCCAAATGGCTAGATCCAGATCCCAAAGCTCGGTAATCGCCCGTTACAAAGGGGAAGCTGAAGGAATCCAATCCAATCCAAAGGGCGAGGACGGCCAAAGGCGCCCTGTTGTGGTTCTTTGGGGTCTTTTTCCTTTTTATTTAACTACTTATTCGGGAGACCACCCTTTTATGATCAGAACTCTTTCCACCTGACATGTTTCTGGCATCACGATATATTATTGGCTAGATTTGGTTAAACGTCTTCGTTCAATTACCGGTTGCGTGCCGTTCAACTTAAGTTTAAAGTTTACGGATAAAAAATTTAAATCCAATTATCTGCGCGCTGTTTTGCTCTAACTAGTGGTTCGTTTCACGGGATCCCTTGCTCTAACCGTCTTGATGTTGTTGGGAATTCGCAGCTCTCCCTGAGGGCTGCGCGCATACTATACTGCATTCGGCCTTGTCAACTAGTAAAATCCACCCGCCCAGTTAAACTTGACAAAGTGTGAGCTCTTGCCCGTAACTTTCTATTCAGTTGATGAGAAGACTGAAGAGGTTTTATGGCATCCGTCGAGACGTCATTGCTACGCAGCATCATTGTTGTTCTAAACTAAATTTGTTTCTTAACTTCATTCTAAGCTTAGGATATTAATAGGTTAGGCCTAGCTTCCTCTGATTTTAGATCGAGTAGTTAAGCCTAACTTCATTCGAGGAAAGGTTCGAGGTAAAATTGGGTTATACAGATGTCTTTGATTTCAAGTTGGGAATATTAGGTTTGACTCCATCAAGTGACATAGGCCTAAAGTATAATGGGTCAGACCTAGCTTCCTTTGATTTCAAAATGATAGAATAAATGTATGGATAGGTTAAGCCTAGCTTCCTTTGATTTCAAAATGATAGAATAAATGTATGGATAGGTCAAACCTAGCTTCCTTTGATTTCAGGTTGATAGGCTTAAGATATGAATGAGTTACACCTAGTTTTCTGTGATTTCAGATTGAGATGCTTGGGGTGTAAATAGATTAGACCTAACTTTCATTGATTTCAGGTTACTAGGCCTAATACATGAATGGGTTAGGCCTAGCTTTTTTGTATTCAGGTTAAGACACTTGAGGTGTGAATGGGTTAGATTTAGTTTCCGTCGATTTCACGGCTTAGGGCATGAATGGGTTAGGCTCAGCTTCCTCTACGAGATGCGTTTCGGATGGTTAAACGTTGCCGACGGCCTCTCGGGGGCGCCTTCAGGAGCCCAGGCTGACCGACTGGCTCTGGGAGGAGCGCGAGCAGCTCAAGATACGTAAGCTGATTCTGCAGCAGCGCCTGCTCCGCAAGAAGCAGCCCGACCGAACGCCCGCCTACTACGCCGAGACCGAGCCGGTATCCGGAGATAACTCGGCCGAGTACGCCAATGCCGAGCCCTACGGCCCCACGACGGCCAGGAAGCAGACGCGCTCTGCGTCGGCCGAAGCCCTACGACGACCAGCCAAGAGAAAAGTTAGTTTCGGTTCGGAGACTGAAGGGCCCGTTCACATACTGGCGTTTGCATACGACCCAGCTCTTCTGATCTCTTACGACGAGGACACGCTGGCACCATCTTTGAGGTGACCCTGGAAGTGCATTTCACTAGAGAAGGTTTTGCGGTATCTGCGAGATCAGATGTTCATACTACTGTCAGAGGTGGTAGTTTATAATATTGTCAAAGGTTTTTTGAGCCAAGAAAGAATTATGCTCGAATAGGATATATACGGTGATTGAAAGTGCTCCACGGCTTCCCAATAGACGGTTTCAGTGTGTTCTTTCGTCGTAAGAGTTCACAATAAATTTTAAGGCACATGGTCGTAAACTGTCACAAGTGTGTGAACCAGTCCTAAAAGACAATGCTTTCTAAAAGTACCGGGCTGTACCACATGCAATTATTTCGAGTTTTAGGTACATATTAATTTTATTTCAGCATTCTATTATATTTTCGGGGGACTAGGAACCCGTGTAAAGACATTCACTGCGCCGTGGCCATTATGAGTACAGCATGCGTTTATGTATCATCCTACGCCCGTCTGCATTTTTAAAACATAACCACAATCCAGTACCTGTGTAGTTCTAATTTATTCTATAGAATATTTTATAATAAGATAGAAGGTCACGCATTGCTAGCAGTAACATATTAACACAATTGAAGCCGTTGCATGGAACTTGTGTTGAAAGTAAATTTTGTACCAGCCTCTGCATGAATATCCTGCTAATGAACATTGAATATGAAGAGTATAGAGACGCTTTAGCATAGGCTCCTTCATCTTAATAACTTCTAATTGCGGTCAGTATGTGTGCTGATAATAATGCGACTGTTTTCTCCAAAACAGACAGTACAGCTGTACACGACGGTGGCTGCACCAGTCTTCAACACCAGTAACGACACTGTGAGTACAACTAGCTTCCGGTTAAAATGAAACTTGAGTAAAGTAACTCATCTAGGCAAAATGTTAAGAACGGAAAGCGTACAGGGCTGATCAGCAGAAGCAGAAGATGCCATTTTAAACAGCAGTTGCAGTTTTTTAAACAGCAGCTGCAGGTTTTTATACAGCAGTTGCAGTTTTTTAAAGCAGCAGTCGCCGTTTTAAATTCTATATCCTCACAGCAATAACAGTGCCTCATAGGGGGGGGGGGGGGCAATAAGGAATTAGGGAAGGTATTAATCAATTTTTAAGAGGAATAAACACCAAAAACATTTTGAAGAGTTTTTTTAATTGAATTTAACGTTTTCAATGTGACTCAGAATGGTTCTAATTAATTTCCTGTGAACAATTTTGTGTTCTGCTGTGAATTGCAAATGGGAGAGATGTGATGTCACACTTTTCCTCAACGCACGCCACTGCAGAAGACCAGCACGTTCGGTGCAACATTAAACAATATGTTTTTAAAACCATAAAAATCAGCCTTTAGAAAAAAATTATTTCGTCGTCCCTTAAAGCTGTGAGAGAAGAACTGACTGGAGCACATAGTAATAGACCTGTAGCTGCCCTGACACTGACATGAACATATCGTTCGTTTCTCACAAAACAAACGCAGGCTGGCACCGCGAACCTACTTGGGGTAGTGGCCATTGACGTTCCTCTGCGAGAATTTCAGAAGCTAGCCCATCCCTTCAAGGTAAAAGATGGAGGGTTTCGAGAATCCGTCTCGTGCCTCGTCTTATATGATAATGATAATTTGCCGGTCTTTTGTTTTTGCACGCAGCTGGGTGTCAACGCCTACTCTTTCATGATCAACAAGAACGGACACATCATTTTTCATCCCGACCACCGCCCCATGGTGAGCTCTATCGGGTCGATTGTACTCTGCACACTTGTTGGTTGCATAAGCAGTTCTCTTTTTCATTCATTTATTGACACTGTGAGCCCGTGAGGGCTCACAGTGTCAATAAATGAATAAAATTTTTCACAAGGTGAAAAAAAAATTAAAAAACATACACGTTAGCCGGAATAATAGACAATCTAAAGAGTCACCCAATAAGAAATGCCAACATCATGCCATGAATAATCAAAGCATAAGTCGAGAGGTAAGAAAAGATAAAAAGCTAACTCATATTTACCTCCATAGACACACAAAAAAAAATGTAATTGCCACATCACAGTATGCGTATGTATAGTGGGTATCTCAAACAATGTAATAAATCAACCCCAGATACTTACAAGAATTAATTATCTGGGAGACAATAATAATTATGGTCTGTTGATTATGCATAATTCTTGCAACCTAGCTGGTGCTGAATTGTTCTTGCTTAAATTTTATACGTGCACAAAGGTTCAGCTAAGTCTACTTTTATTACACTAGTGTATTTATTGGGGTAAAACAATTGGAGTGGAAAAAAACTACACTGGTTGGCTACCTGTACATCTTATGTACAACTTGTTAAAATAGATCTCGTTGGATTTTAACTGCTAGAAAACAGGCTTAGCTTGAATATTTAATGTGACAAATAAATATTTAGCCACTTGAGTTTTTATTGTTTGATTCAGTCAAGTAATTTCTTGTAGCATCTGTAATTCAGTACCCCATTAAAAATTTGTGTATAAAAAAACTACTTTTTTAAACATAAAACTGGACCAGATTGGTTCTCTCTTCCCAAAAATGTACGGGGAGGATGTATTCAATAACACCATGTTGTCGTTTTTGTTTTTTTTTCAGTACAAGGATATGCTTAAACCGTACTACAGTAATGTCGATCTGCTAGAGGTGGAGCTTTTGGACAACGAAACTGCAGATAGGGTAAGCACTGTCATCTTCGTACCTTTTGCCTTTCCAAGGCTACTTTAACACCATATATAATCATATTACAGGTCCGATGTGTCATGAACTGTTTGTGTCTCAATTTTTGTGTGCAGAATAGGCAATAATAAAAAAGTAAATAATTATAACGATATTTTTTTATATTCGAACAGATTCTTAAGGTAACCTAATTTTTATATCGGTCCACTAGACAAGAAAGCTGAAGGTCAGCCGTTTGAGCCTTTTGTTTGGAGTAAAGGCCCGTTTAAAAACTTCGCGTTTGCTTAGGACCAAGCTCTTGTGATCTCTTACGACGAGAGAACACACCTGCATGCTGGCGTCATCTATGAAGTGGACCTGGAACTGAATTTCACTAGACCCAAGGTTTTTCGATGTTTGCTAGATCCAATGTACCTTGTACTATCTGCAGGAAATGGTTGTTTATAGCATTATCAAAAGTTTTTCGAGTCGACAAAGAAGGAATGATGCGTGAAGAAAATAGGAAATATACGGAAGCTGTTCCACGGCTGCCCATAGACGGTGCCAGTGTGTTGTTTCTTTGTAAGCGATTTTAAGAGGTTTTAAAGCACACAGCTGAGAGCAGTCGCAAGTGTGCGAAGCAGCCTTAATTCCTAAATGTTACCATTATGGTGTTAAAGCTGAAAACATATCTACACCTGTTTTCACATTAACCAAGGTACAAGAGACTCGCAGATGAGCTGATTAAGAAATGCAGGGTATGGCAAATCCCGGGTATCTCATTATTGCTCCGCAGCCAATGAGATGGCAGCATCAGCCGTTAAGAACGCTGGAGAACCAATCAGGGAGCAAGGATCGTGAATCCAATAAACCGCGCCCTGTAAAGACTATACATATAATAAAATATTTCCTTTGAAGACACGGTGAACATCAGACTCAACGCAGAAATATGGAAGTGCTCATATACTTTCATGTTGCAAAAACAAGTTTTCTAAGTCATATTTTTTTATATCTTTAAACTTTCCAGTTTGTATATTACGATAATAATACAATGGAATAAAAGGTTCTAAATCTATCTTCTTTTCCCTTTTTCCATGTCATTCCAGCTGTTCAACCATGTGTTTGCCGAGGTGAGGAACCGGACCGGTGTCATGGTGCTGGACACATTTCGATCCGCAAAAATGGTCTTCTTAAAGCCCGTATCTGTTCACAGATAAGAAAAAACATGATTGACGGCAGAAGAGGCTGGATGGAGTTCCTGCCTATGAGAGTTCATCTTGACGAAATGGTGAGTTCCAAAGGCCATCTCAAGTTAAAATTAATTGTATTGCGACCAATTAATCAATTGTGTGTCTTATCGTGCCCCAAGCAGCTGGCACGCCTTAGGAAAGGTGCACATAAATGAGGCACAAGAAAATAATACAAGTAGTGAGGAAGGATCAGCTGTGCACGACGAAAATAATCACTGGAGAAAAGGAACAAGGGGACAAAGGACAAACAGAAATCTCGAAACACAGCTATATAACTAGTGCGCGACCAAAAAAAAAAAAAAATCGGCCTGGTTCTGGTATCGAATTAGGGACCTCTCCATTTCCAGTGGAGAGCTCTATCAACTGAGCTAACCAGGAGTTAGACGTCAGTAAAGCAAACGGGTTTTATCAGCTGCCACCAGTCTAACACCAACAAGGCTGAACGGCCTGCATTTTATGACTATCATGATACTGTAATTAATGCAAAGGTGTAAGCGAGCTGGACAAGAATGACTTTTTTAACTTTTAAAAATGGAGATAGGAACAGAAATGTGTGCTGTACAAAAATGGTACACGTTGTAGTGATTTCACTGTGTTACATTATATACAGCTAATCATGCATAATGTAGATTAATGCACATTATGGGCACAATTATCATACTTGTATAGATTCATTAAGTATGTGAAATGATTATATGGGAGTGCACATTGCTATGTGCTGCATAGGTCTGGAAGTAAGGGTGATATAGTGAAACTATACAGGTAACTAGATACCAGCATGGAGGTGGGTTATGCAGGTATAATAGATATATGTAATTTTCACACCAATTATGGCATCATTACTGACCCTATGGTTATACAGGTTTTAGGGTTGTAATCAGTCCTGCAGTTGTAAAAGAAGGTTGTATGATAAAAAAATATTGCTACAACCCAACTCATACAATCAAAATTGTATTCAAACTCATGGCTACAAAAGGCAGGATTCACTGAGCTTTTCACTTATGCAAGAATGTGTTATCAAGGTGATTTTGTTAGTTTTTTTGTGAAGGACCTTAACTCATGCTTGCCATTTTGAACTCTACTTTATCAACACTATTTTTGATAACATATTGATTGGCATTGTACCTTGAACCGAATTTGAAACCTGTATAAAAACATCGCTAATTTTCTAGGTGTTATTTTAGTCGTAAATCAATTATTTAAGTTTCGATTCAACCGAGTGACACTGCAAACAACTGTGTGCCAGAGTAGTGCACAGTTCTCCAATAAAAAACGTATGCCTTAATCTTTTTTTTTCTTTTTCCCACAGAGAAGAGTGGTGACAAGGCGCCACAACTACCAATATGGCTCCGTTCCAAACAGTGCATTCTCGTACGTACGCTCTCCGGAAAATTCAAACCATCCCCTGTACAAGATTTTTTTCCACTTTTCTTTATTAATGCGTTAGCATTACTACCCACATGACAAGGCAAAGCTAACGGCGTCTATCTGTAGACATAACAGTAGAAAGGAAAGCGCGCCGCGTAGAGGGGAGGAGAGCAGTGAAGGACAAAAGCGAGAGGGAGCTGTGACGTCACGGGGTGGAAACCAATGAGCGCGCGGATGCTGGGGCGAGTCTGAACTTGCAGGTGTGCGGAGCGCGTATGCCTTGGCGTGTGCTGCAAAATGGAGTGTTAACCAAGTAATAGCGCTGTTCCAAGTAGGTGGCAAAAAAGGGAAGATCCGTTGGTGGATCTTTAGGGAATGTGTTAGCATGACCTCTAGGAAACGCCATGCATGCGTCCCCTTTGGGAAACGCTAACACTGACCCCGTAATGAAGCCCAAAAGAGGCAGCAAAATATAAAGGAAGCAGAAGAGAAAGCCAGAACGGAAACGTGAAGGGGTCAGCGTTATCGCTCCCGAAGGGGGATGTGTGTGTGTCGTTCTCGAAGGGTCATGCTGACGCAGTCCCTAAGGATCCACTAGTGGACCTTTTTTAATTATTTTAGAGCAATTTTCTACATTCACTACTGCTTCCTGAATATTAAAGGAAGCACATTAAATGGATTCGCGGAGCAAAGTACACAAATTCAGGTGTAATGAATGACTTGTGGTTCATCTGTGCAAATATATGAAACTAAGGTAGCAACTTGGGCCAGTTGGTGAACTTAACATGATAGGGATAAACAGTTCGTTAAATGCAGGTGAAGAAATGATAACCATGACCGAACACAGTTCCGGAAGTGGTTGTTTCTTCTTCGTCCGCGTTTTATAAGATATTTATCCACATCCTATTCATACTAACTTTATAAAAAAAGAAAGGTAGGGTTCAGTACTTGTGGAGTTTCACTCTATATCATGGACATTGCTTAATTTCTTTACACCTATTAGAAACCACTTGTTCAGATATGTGATTCATCTATTATAGTGATATTTAACTTTCAAACACTCATTCTGTAGACCTGTAACTCACATTTCACCCCCAGAATCGATCAAACTCAGAAAGTGGAACCCTTCATGGCCCATACTAATCACTTCTCTTCGTCCCCACTTGCATTGTGCATCTGCGAATGGAATGGCCTCCCAGATTCTTTGGTGACATAACAAGACGCAGAGCTGTTTAAGAAAAGAAAAAGTGAAGATTTCTTTTATTTAACCACATTAGTAATTGTTACTTATACACTTTTGAGTGTCTAAAATGCTGTGTCATCCTGCTCTTTTGAGCAAATGTTTCTATATTCTGTAACCATAGTACAGCAGGAACTCGTTGTTACTTTTTTTCGATGGAATTGGAAAAGAAAAACGTATGATTCGGAAAAACAGAACAAGCAAGTCCCTTCGGGGGCCTCTAGATATGAGACAGAGAGCTACTGCTGACGAAACAATTTACTTCACGCAAACATTCGTCGGTCTGAACAGATATTGGCTCAGAAAAAGATCGTAAACATTCGTAGGTGTAAACTGAAATAAATGTACTAAAAATGTTAGTAAGAATTCGTAGGCGTGATCTAAAACACGTTAAAAGACAAAGTCTGTTAACATTTGTTCGAGAAAAAGCTCGTTGTTTCCAACTGACACTTTGAGCGACTAATCTGCGGGCGGTCGACTGGAGTCCTAGGCTTGCGGAGGGGCGTTTGCCGATGTCCTCGTCCCGCACACAGCACTTACCACTGCCGAAAAAAAAAAAAAAAAAAAGGTTTTGCTGGATAAAAGGCTGTAGTGGACGTGCAGGAAAAATCGCGGCGTGCGGGATGAGTTTTAACACAAGTTTCTTGACACGGACCCACGGGAGTAGACCGGAACCTGCAGCACGTGAGCCGGGAACAGTTCCTGCAGCTTCGTTCGCGCGCGGAACAAAGAATCACGTGGTGAGATGGCCAAGCTTACGAACAAAATTCAGAACAAAACGCGCAAAACACAATAGTAAGCAGTACTTGTGTTGCTCGTAAAAAAAAATTACACCATCTTCCCAGGGGAACCATGGGGTGATGCGGAGCATCGTGTTGGTTCCGAGGAAAGAGTCAGTTGCGTGCTGACGTCGAGAGATGGCGCCACCGACTGCCCTAGCGCAGCTCTGCCCTAGCGTAACCGCCTACGCGAGCCTTCGTCGCGGCTCGCGGCAGAGAAATTTGGAACGCTTAGCTCGCCTGCACTCTGACTATTTTTTCGCCGCTCACCGTTTATTTTTTTCCACACTTGAAGGGGAGGAGACTAGAGGAGGAGAGTTGCGCGTGCGCGCGCGGTGTGAGGAGAAGCGAACGCACGCGCGTGCACGCAGCTGGTAGAGAGAGAGAGGCGGAGAGAGTAACGCGCAGCTGTTGGAGAGAGGAAAGGAGGAGAGTTGCGCGTGCGTGGTGTGAGTGCGGACTACGACGCCGACGCCGATGCCGCGGGACATAGACCCGAGCAAGAGATGCTCCGCATCTAAAAGTGATGTCTCCAGACAAAACAAATTATTTGGCGGGAATTCAAATTAAAAAAAAAATTTAGGTCAACCCTTGCCAAAACATTGTTTTGCCGAATAACTACACAATATTTGTTGTTGTTGTTTTGACAAGCAATGCGAAATTGGAGCGTGAAGGAAGGTGCACGAACTGCTTCCTGACTGACGCGCTGCAGGTTCCGGTACTCCTCCGGGTCCGTGTCAAGAAGCTTCTGTCAAACCTCGTCTAGCATGCCGCGATATTTTCTGCCCATCCTCCAGCCGTTCATCCGCTTAAAAGTGAACCTTCCGGTAGACATCGAGCTGGTTAGAAATTCATCAAAATAGAACAGAAAAAAAACTCTAACCATCTGGAAAACCGGCAACACAAAGTACTGAGCGAGTGCAGGCGAGCTGGCTCGAAACGACATACTTGTAAACCCTAAGATGGGGAAAAAAAAGGAAAGGACGAAGACAACAATATCTCAAACTGAGCTGAGTTTAACATATTGTCGACTTCTGTCCCGCCCCCTCATCCCCCCCTATCTCAGGGTTTACGAGTGAGACAAGGACCCAACGAAGTTGGGTAAGACCTTTTGCGCCTATGGTGTCCTGAAGTGTTGCGCGCGAGTGCGCCGAGACGAGGACATCGGCAAACCCGTCTCCGCAAATCCAGGACTCTGTCGCTTCTACGCCGAGCCTTCTCGAGCAGTACCATACCTGTGTTATGCCTCTCACGGCTTCTGTCTCGCTCGGTATCTACGTAACAGCAGCTCACAACGATATTTTTTCGTCGTAATGCGATAGAGCCGTGGCCGTGCGACAAACTTTGCATTCGTTCCTGGACAACGGTGCCGCTGTCGCCACTGTGCGGACGCAAAGTGGATTGGTCGATCCTCGCTGTCGTCTGCTCGTCTACTCCTCCGTGGGAATGCGTTTGGGAGGTCGGGCCTATCTTTACGTGATTAACCAGTCTACAGATCGGTCCGTCGTGTAAACGGGCCGGCACCGTCGGCGCTATGTCGGCGGCTTTCTGGATGTATGGAGCGGGAAAACAAACGCACGAAGCAGAGAAATTATACATGTTTATACCTATGGAAGCTCAGCGGGACCGGCGCTTCTGAACATCAAATCTTGGAAAACATACAAACCGGGAACGTATCGAGTGTGTTCCACGTTGTATCAATCGTCGTGCTCTTTTTTTTTGTGTGTGTACCAATTATTGTTCATGTAATACATCCATAAAGATGTCCTGAGCTAGCTAAACAAATGAAATGAAAGTAAAGAGCTCATATGGCACTCCTTGAACTCTTTCCAGGTTTGGAATCGCTGTTCCCCAACCATATGGCTCCACCGAAGTCTTGGGCGAGGTAGAGGTTCAATCAAGAGAAGAGGACTGTGAGTTCACAAATTCCAATTATTGCCCAAAAGAGAGAAATATAAGCTGAAAGACTGCCACTTACTAGGCGATTTACAAATGGGGTTTGGTATTGGCTGGCATGAAATTTCGCCCCTTAGGTTATGTGCCTGTCTTGAAACATTAGTAGATTAGTTACAAGCTTTATAGCCCTTCTACTAAAAAATAAAAAACTGGATATTGTTTGTCGCGTTAACAGTGTCGCACTTACAAATAAAGTTCACCGTAAGGACAGCAGTATATTCAAAAGAATTGCTAGAAAACGAATGTGAAGGGGAAAAAAATGAGTCGTTTACAAATCTGTAATGCGAAATTGGAGCGCAGCTCTTGAGCAGGAGGAGGGGAGGGTACGGAGGAGAGGGTATGCCTCTCCTCCTGCTCCGTACCCTCCCCTCCTCCTCCATACCCTCCCCTGCTCCCACAGTTCCCCGCTAAATTTAGGTAAAATATTGACACCACGTGACTTCAACACCGATTTAGTTTCCCCGCTAAATTTAGCGGGGAAAATGACGCTATACATGACTTGCTGTCACGTCACCTATGAACAAATTAAGTTTTTTTAGCAGGGTATTGAATTGGTGTTGAGGTCACGTGACGTCAATTTTCCAGCTAAATTTAGCGCGGTTACGCCGACGCCGCGAAACCCGGAAACGGGCGCCTAAGAGCTGCGTTCTAAAAATGATTGATTGAGAATGTTTCCACTAATAGACTTTAACCCGAATAGAATATCTGTAAGCGTGAAATAAATGCATATCACTCGTATTTTTTTCTTTTTTTGTTTCAAATGGCATGCAAAGTAAATACTAAACAAAATTTTTGTTGCCTTTTCCAGGGAGGAAGTACTTTGAGGGAGACAACTGGAGGGTTCACCCTGACTGGTATTCTTGTCTTTATTCCCCAACGTTGGAACGAAACAAATGCATGCTCTGGTGCACTTGGGAATGTCGCAGGATAGTAGCTGGGCTTCTAAAGAGCTATGGCATTCAAAATGAGGAGAACGTAGGCTGGACGCGGGACAACTGAGGGACCTCTGCCGTTCTCACCCCGTGGCTGACGTCTTCGCGACGCTCAGCAAGACGGCCGTTTCTTGCAGGGAGTACTGCGTGGACATCCACAGCACGTACGAAACCCCCGAGACGATAATCACGGACTTCTTGGAGCGAGTCATGAAGGAACCTTCCGAGGCATCGTCGGAGCGCTTCAAGTGGAAGCCCGACTCCAAGCGCCAGTTCTACAACACCATGGTCTGTAAGTTGACCTTGAGTCTTCTTTAGCTGCGTTTCCCTGAAAGGTTGGCTTTTCCACTTATGCTCAGCGTTGCGCGATGCATAGCTCGCTGTTAACTTTTCTCTGTCGCTTTTGAAGTACAGAATGTCCACCCCCCCCGCCCCCACCCCCCAAAAAAAAAAAAAACATTTACAGGGTATTTTTTATTACAAAACTTCGCCGTCTGCTTGAAACGGTAATGCTACATTTGGGCGGAGGCTGATTATTTGACGCTGCATAGCTAGTTTATTTTTAAAATAAAAAGAAATCGTTTTTCTTTTTTTGGGGGGGGGGGAGAGGAGTGGGGAGGCGGGGAGAGAGGGAGGGGTGATTATGCCGCACATTTGTACTCAGACTTCCACTAGCACTTTAAAACTCCTTTCTGCTTTTTTTTTTTTTTTGTGATTTAAATTGTGTTTGAGTTTGGTCAGCTCACTTTCGATATTACCCTAGAATCCTTTCCGATTTGTTGGCTAGGTCCGACCAACAAAACGTGCGCCTCGGAACGCTGGTGAAATTGCTCCTACGGAAAGTGCGCATTACGCACAAAAAAAGGTTGATGTCCTATTGGTCTAGAGGCCGAGGAGGAAAAGAAGGAAGTTTCAAAGTTGTAGCGAATCCCTTTTTTCATGCGTGGTCGTTGCATCGACTGAACCAGAACTGAGCGGCGATTCTTTGCACCGCAACAAGACAGGGAAGTCGATTTTAGGCTGGACTTCGGATTTATGTAAGGCCATTGCGGTAAAGTCAAAATTGTTTGTTACATTTATTTCTTATTCTAGAAAAAAAAAAGGTGGGGGGGGGGGAGCGTGCTGTGCTCTGATTGCACATTTTCTATGGAAGAGGGACACGTATGCAAATAATCAGAGACGTTATGGTGCCTGGAACGCCGCGTCTCCAACTGGTGTGTTTAGCGTCCTATTCCGCCTACACGTCGAAAGTGGCCCTAAAAAGGACAACGAATGACGTCGCAGAAGCCGGAGCCTTCGTGCTGTCGGATGTCGCACTCCTGGCGGTCGGTAGTAGAAATGCTGGCGAAAAGCACGAGCGAACGCGAGTGTCGCTGTCGTCGTGGCGTCTCTAACTTCTGGCTGCCTGAGCTTCCGTGGCCTGTCACACTGGAGAGCGAACCTGCAGCAGAACGGGTGTCTAACCACGTCCACCACTGCTACTGTGACACCGCCAGGATCGCGACCGGCGACAGCGTGACACTTCTGTGACGTCACCAGGCTGAAATCGAGGGATCCACTTCTTTGGCCGCGGTAAACGCAGCAGTGGGAGACGCATTCCAGTGGCACCATAGTGCCGTGTAAAAAAAAGCTGGCTCGCATATTTGCGTTTAGTGTGCCCGAATGCGTTGCGACTGATTACGACGAGAGAACACGCTGGCGCCATCTATGCGGTGAAAGTCTTTGTTCCCGTATACTGTCGAGACCGGTTATAACGAAGTCAACGGGAATCGGAAATCACTTCGCTATATCTGCTATTTCGTTATAACCGACTTCGGTTATAACGAAGTGCAAAAGGGAATGGGAAATCGTGATCGCTTCTGCTGTAGCCGCTGTTTCGTTATAACCGACTTCGGTTATAACGAAGTGCAAAAGGGAATGGGAAATCGTGATCGCTTCGCTATAGTCTGCTATTTCGTTATAACCGACTTCGGTTATAACGAAGTGCAAAAGGGAATGGGAAATCGTGATCGCTTCGCTGTAGCCGCTATTTCGTTATAACCGACTTCGGCTATAACGAAGTGCAAAAGGGAATGGGAAACCGTGATCGCTTCGCTGTAGCTGCTGTTTCGTTATAACCGACTTCGGTTATAACGAAGTGCAAAAGGGAATGGGAAATCGTGATCGCTTCGCTATAGTCTACTATTTCGTTATAACCGACTTCGGTTATAACGAAGTGCAAAAGGGAATGGGAAATCGTGATCGCTTCGCTGTAGCCGCTATTTCGTTATAACCGACTTCGGTTATAACGAGTGCAAAAGGGAATGGGAAATCGTGATCGCTTCGCTATAGCTGCTATTTCGTTATAACCGACTTCGGTTATAACGAAGTGCAAAAGGGAATGGAAATCGGCGTGATCGCTTTCGCTATAAGTCTACGCTATTTCGTTATAACCGACTTTGGTTATAACGGCGCAAAAGGGAATGTGAAATCGTGGATCGCATCGCTGTAGTCGCGCTATTTCGTTATAACCGACTTCGGTTACAACGAAGCGCAGAAGGGAATGTGAAATCGTGATCGCTTCGCTGTAGCCGCTATTTCGCTATAACCGACTTCGGTTACAACGAGCGCAGAAGGGAATGGGAAATCGTGATCGCTTCGCTGTAGCCGCTGTTTCGTTATAACCGACTCGGTTATAACGAAGCGCAAAAGGAAATGGGAAATCGTGATCGCTTCGCTATATCTACTATTTCGTTATAACCGACTTCGGTTATAACGAAGTGCAAAAGGGAATGGAAGTCGTGATCGCTTCGCTGTAGCCGCTATTTCGTTAAAACCGACTTCGGTTACAACGAAGTGCAGAAGGGAATGGGAAATCGTGATCGCTTCGCTGTAGCCGCTATTTCGTTATAACCGACTTCGGTTATAACGAAGTGCAAAAGGGAATGGGAAATCGTGATCGCTTCGCTGTAGCCGCTATTTCGTTAAAACCGCCTTCGGTTACAACGAAGTGCAGAAGGGAATGGGAAATCGTGATCGCTTCGCTGTAGCCGCTATTTCGTTATAACCGACTTCGGTTATAACGAAGTGCAAAAGGGAATGGAAATCGTGATCGCTTCACTGTAGACGCTATTTCGTTATAACCGACTTCGTTATAACGAGCTTCGGCAGTATTTCCCCCACATCATTCTTTTCGTCTTGGCTCGAAAATTATTTGACAGTGTCATAAACGGCCATTTCTCGCGATAGTACGTATACATTTGGGCGCTGACTGTGCGCTCGGTGCCTCCCTCAGGCGACAAGGAGCTGGTGCAAAGCTTGGTGTTCGATGCCAAGGTGACCAGCCCTGAGAAGATCATGGCCCGCCAGCCTTCCAAGCAGCTCTACTCTCATGTTTCCAAGTGAGGACCGTTCAACTTCTGCCGCGCTGCGAAAACCACGACGAGTTGGAATCGACAGTTAGTTAACGACAACCCTATTGACTTTGATTTCAGAAGATGCATACTTTTTCGCTTTCATCATGTATGGCTATGCAAAGCGTAATAACAATACGTGGCTAGTGCTTGTCTGAATTGATTCGTTACAATAGTAAATATATTTGATGCCACATCTAAAAGACCTTAATATCGTGTGGTGTAGACGTAACTACTACAACAAATTTGGCTCTTGCTCTAATGATCGTAATCAAGTTAGCGTGTAATAGAGCAGTGTACAAGAAATATAAATTTACCATACGTATTTGTTCCTTCTAAATTTTGAAGAAGAAACAATTTGTTCCTTCTAGGCAAAGCTTTTTATTTATGTACAATAAATTTTTGACAAACCACAGAGGCCTTGCCAGGAAAATTGTATAGATGGTCAATCGGGTGTGACTTGAATGACAGTAGTACGTTTCTGGATTCCAACTTGCTGGTTTAAACCCTTTTTTCTTGTTTTGTGACAATTCCACATTTGCAACCTAAGTTCGAAATATTTAATGTTTGCACTGTTCTTAAATCGCTAACATATTTTTTATGAAAAAAAAACCTTTTCATTGGCTATCTAGCATTGTTAAAAACAAATTCATAGCATATTACACATAATATACAGGTGCTGCATGAAGCAATGCTTTATGAAGTACCTGTAGCAGACTGTCCATGCTTGTGCATTAGCTTGTCCACTATTGGCTGCAGTCAATATTTAATAAAGCATTAACAAGAATCCTGAAACATTGTATTGGCTGTATTGGCCTTTCGTGTCAGTTGAAAGCTGGCCATATCAGGTGAATTCATGTAACTCCGTAATTTGTAACCTTGCTGTAGAACCGCAGTATGTACAGAGCTTGCATAGGAATTTGACACGAACATCGCTTGCAAATTTAAAGAACGGCTTTTATGCAAGCATGGAATTTGTTTACATATGTGTAATTCTCCCTTCAAAAAGGAGAAAGTTCCAGTATGAGTACTGTTCAACTTTAGAGCTAAAGCAGATCTTGAGTAAAACACTTTCAAGTTTCATACTATAGCTTTAAAAGTGTTATTTGATAGGGGAATGCCTTGGCCAGGCTGAGACAAGACCTATCGTATTGTGTTTATGTGTATGTGCATTTTTTATTTATTATGCTGCATGCGCATGCCAAATAGCTTAAGGGGAGGCTGGTCTTTAACTTTTTTATTTTTATTTTTCATTTATCGTGCTGAAATTTAGTATACTGATGTATTTCTCAGTGGTGATTTCAAATATACAATTAGTTTTCAGATAGCTTTACTAGATCCTGAGTTACCAATAAATTTGTCATTTTAATTAGGTCCTCTTTACGGGTCGTTAGTGTAAGAGTTTTCAGAATATATCAGAAATTTTTATAGAGTTGCATTCACCAAGACATGTTTCGTGCGGTGATGCTATTTTTGTTGCTTTATATATCATACAATAATTTTAATCAATTACTCTCAAAAAGACATAGCCTCCCGTTTTATGCAACTTGATTGCAAATGTTTTTTACCAATGTAATATCATTAAATCAGTCTTAAAATAGCATCACCGCACAAAACATGTCTTGGTGAATGCAATTCTATAAGACTTTCTGATATAGTTTGAACAATTTTATGGTAACGGCCCGTAAGAAGGACCTAATTAAAATTACAAATTTATTAATACCTCAGGGAGCTATCTGAAAACAAATTGCATATTTGAAATCACCACTGAGAAATACATCAGTATACTAAATTTCAGGACGATCAATGAAAAAAAAAAAAAAAAAGTTAAAGACCAGCCTTTCCCCTTTTAATGTTCTTGTTCAGTTCTTTTTACATGTTTTAATATTTTCGTCCCAATGGCTCTGGGTTAAAAGGACGGCATTTTCTCATAGTGATGTCACATATGAATATGCATCTGATTAGTTGTTGCTGGTTAAGTGGTGGGATGTCTTAATTTTAAACTGCTCCATTTCTGATCAACCTGCTAACTGTATGATTATTTTTCAGAATTATGACGGCAGAGAGCTATAGTTATCGTCAGCAAAGAACTAAATTGTGGTCAAAATGTATACCGTAATATCCCGAGTCACCGCCCATCCCCGAGTCCTCGCCCACCTCCCTTTCTGGATGAATATCGATTTCCAAAAAAACACCGAGTGATCGCCCACCCCAAATACCCCTACGCGGATTCCGCGATCCACGAACATTCATCCTGCCCGAATGACGCGGCCGCGAACCTTACAGTTAGAGGACGTCCGTGACAAAGTAAAACAAAGGAGGGAAAGACACTTATCTTTGTTTACGCGATTCCTCCCCGATTTACGCGACCCCGAAGTCGTAGTACATGCGTATGAGAGGAAAACGATGGAGATGACAAAATGAAACTTTGCTTTGCTTACAAAAAAGTTCGTTCGGACAAAAAGCAAGGTCGGAAAGAAAACACAAGCAGTAACCCATTCAGGGATCGCGAGGTCAGCGAATGCCCCATATCCTGAAATGTAACCGCGGAGTGTAAAATCAAAAGTCCGTCTCTACCGAAGTAAGGTCACCGCGAACCCGCTCCTCCTCCCGGAACGCCGCGACCGCGGTTGGTAAGATTGTGCAATGTTTAAGACAAAGCCAACGGGTAAATAAACATCTGCTGGAACGCTGCACACGGACGTCTGTAGAGCGTCCCATTTCGAGCTCCGTGTTCGTGGTGCCGTCTATGCCGATCGGCGGTGTTCATCGCGCGTATGCAAGCAACGGACTTCGCGATAGTAAAACGTCCTTTGGTGAGCATTTTGTGCATAAAACAATAAAACTAATTCGAGTTTTGAATTTAATGTGTCTCTTGTGCAGCACGCGTATAGATATACATACAGAAAAACAGGCATTTATTTAGCTTTTTCTAAATCTTTTTGTGCTTACCCACCGAAACATGGCCCACCCCACTTTGTTTTATGAATTTCATGCGGCAGAAGAGCGGGCGGTGACTCGGGATATTACGTATATGTTTTCATAGCCCAATTCCATTTATGCTCCAACAATTTCACTTACCACAAAAACGATATAAAAATCAGTGTAGACGGAACAAGTTGTATAGTTATTCTTGAACGTATACTTTAAAATCACTGCGCAAAGTCTGGGGAGAATAAAACGCCCTTCCTCATTTTAAAGTGTCTACTAACAAATATGCACCTGCAAAAAAAAAAAAAAAATTAGAGGTGCAGCTTTCCAGAATTGTTATCATTGATGTTTGGAACATTTTCACTATACTATGACCGCAAACCCCAGTTGTCACCCCACTCTCTCCCAAACACATAACCAAACCTTTTTCGCAGCATTGCGGTAAGTAAACACAAAGCTTGCAGGAAAGAGGTGAGGTATTCATTCTTTGGATGAGAAACGTTTCTCCAAGGTCTTGTCTCAGCTCGTAGAGTAACGAAATGATAGCATATAATTCCCGCAAAACTAGCGGCACTATGTCGAGCGCTACCGTACAACCACCAATGTCCTCTGAATGCCTCTGAGACGCTGGCGGTTGTACGGACCGCATCCGAATCCCGATGGTCCAAGGCAAACCCACTGGTAGAGGACTCTGACGTTTCTAACCTGCTGTTGTGTTTGGTGTGTTAGCCCACTTCATAGGCTACTGGCCTTGTTGCCCAGGTAACGTGCACCCTCTTCTGTCCTTGATTCAGTCACTTGCTGGTTCATTTCATCTCTTCGTTCATACTCAAAGCCACCCTCACCCTTCCAGCGAGCGTTCTACGTGGCAGTGCCCAACAAAGATAAAACTGTAGACTGTGCGGAGTAGATGAATCGTTAAGCACGGCACTGCTCGTACAAGCGAAGTTCTATTATGAGACTTGCATTCCAGCATGTAAGCACCAACTCTGTTTTCACAAAATGTATAAATATTTGTAATTTCTTACATTTTCTGTTGGAGCAGTATCAGGGTATGTTGTAGAGGAAATGGTGACGGTGATATTTATTTTGGCTCGAGAAAGTTATAGCAGTACAGAAAGGCAAGTGGCCCATGGCACGACGGCCCACATCTCGTAATGATAAGGCAGATTTATTATGTAGCACATTTTAGCTGCTGTTATGAACAATAACAGGTACCGTACGAAGAAATAAATTTCAGAGAAGTAGCACTTTCCACTTTCATTTTTCTCGCTTGCTGAATACATTTATGGTGGGGGTAGTGTTGTTTTTTTGAAACCGTCCTTTTGTCTAGGAAGTTCTTCGAACTAATATACTGCCGGGACTAGTTTTTGCTTTGAATCTGAGGCGGTCTCAAAAGCATAGTGTGGGTGCAACGCGCTCTCCAGAGACACGACTTTCAAGAGCAACGGCATCGTGATGACCTTTGTGGCGACGCGGAGCGGTCTTCTGCGCTTCACGGACCACCGGAGCGAAGAGGAGAAAAGCAGTAACTCAGAAAGGCAAGCTTCACTTTGGCTCCGGCTCGGGGACAATTTTTGTCCAACGTCACAGAAATCGGTTACGCCAGCAGATCTCCTACCATCGGAAACATGGAGGTAGGAATTGCATCCGGAGGCGACATGATGCTACCAGAGGTGAAGCCGGGTGGACTCTCCGGTTTGGAGGGACATGCCCCAACGATGACTGAACACAAACAAAACCAAAGGGCTTTAGTAGACGGAAAGGGCACCCTTGGGCACCCTTGGGGCGTTCCCATTGACCGTGATCTCTACCTCCGGCTTGGGATATTTTCAACTGGCCGGCTTGAGCCGGTATGTCGCCTCCTCCTCTTCCTACCTCCATGCTCGGAACAATCTGCACTCGCAAGCAAAAACAGTGCAATGATATGACACTTTTATTGGTTATGGCAGGGACTGTTTCAACAACCACCGTCAAAATATTCCAAAAAGTATTTTGACGTCTGCAGCCCTGCCAGGCTTGCAGCCGTCGCAGGGGTTGTTACAGTTTCGGCAGTTAGTATTTATATTGATTGATATTGATTTCGGCTCAAGAGAGCCGCGGCGCCGCAGAAAGGCAGGTCACCCATGCCGTGGAGGCCCATGGCGCCGCGTCCAAACGATGATGAAATGGTATTGTACAGATGAATTTAAAAAATTGTGATGATGGTTTAGGTTGACCTTGTGGGCGAGGATGAGGGATTGATGTTGCGGTTAAACAGGTTGAAGAGCGTTAGTCCTAGCAGCGGTCTTCGCGACGGTGGTCTTCGCAAGGCCGCCATGGGCAGCCGACTTCTAGCAGGCCAGTCTCGAGCGCTGGCGGGGGCTCCTGCATGCCAGCCTAACAGACGAGCCGGCCGAATTTCCGGTGACGCAGGGAGTCCAGCACACCCACGGTGGGGCTCCAGGGTTGTCGCCGGTGTTGACCGGGCGGCAGCCTTCGTGGAAAGTCGGCCTTGAAGTCTCCCAGCTTGCGGTCGAGCTTCTAACCGAGCAGTGGGAGCACCTTGTCGATGGAAGACGTGGCGTGTGCCACTGGTCCGGCTGGCTCTCAGACGATGGGGAAAAGCATGCCTTACGCCCACCTGGCTTCCCCTCTTCTCTCCGGTTTCGCCGGTTGGCGCGTGTTGACTGAGTAATATGTCGCTGTGTCGTATGCCTGAGAAGTTTCTCTTGGCATTTGAAATGTCTTATTCAGCGTGTGTGTGCTCGACTGGCCCGACAGTTGATCCCACGGTGGTTGATCTTTTCGGACGTAAGACGCCCGGCGGTGATGTTCTGCGCTCTCGCACATCATTTCGGCACGCGTCTCACACCAAGGGCGAGCTGGATATCTCTCTATCTTGCCTTCATGTAACAAATGTAAGTGTGTGCACTATGTATAACACTAAGAGTTTAACACGCCTCTTGTGCCTCCACGCCTCCACTACCGTGCGACCGAGTTTTTGGATGGTTGCGAAGCCTCGCATTGCATCTGGCTCCCGCCTTCATTTTAACCGGGTTTCGTGAGATTGGTTAGTTTAGATTTTAAGGCGAAAGCAGTAACTGTCCCATAGAGCGAATCGACGTCATCAGCTTTTGAAGCCGTGCCAAACGGCACCTAAACTCCCCTGTCCCAATGGAGCGAAGCCTGTCGTCTGTAGCAGCGATCTGATGGATAGGCTCCCATTGGCTGGCGCGCGTCATAGTTTCAAGGAACGAGGCTCCCATTGGCTCTCGCACGGCATAGTTCTAAGGAACGCCACCAGAGAAGCCCTCTCCATGGCGGCGCAGCGCACGCAGCGGCCCGGCCGCCGGTAAGAGGGAGCGCCTGGCCGCAGAGCCCGCACGGGCAAACTCCGGAGAGGCTGCACGGCCGAGCTCAGCGCGGCGCGGCCACTTCACGAGAGCGCGCGCTCGGCCGTCGGCCGCTACCTCGGCAGTAGCGAAACGTGGCCGTCCACGCCAGTACGCCGCAGACGAACTAAGGGAGCGGAAGAACGACATTCATGCTTTCGCATTCACAACTCATAAGAAGTGCTTAGGTGTCTTTGGATATTTTGTTTGTTGGTGTATAACAATTGGGTTAACTTCTAATGAATCGGGATGTTAGATAACATGTTGCAAATGAACACATTGCCTCCTTGATGTTTCTTGAATGGTACGAGCGAGCAACAAAGGTTCTGACTCACCGAGCAAAAAATTATCATATTGCAGTCTGCGCTCCGATTGTACGAGATAAACGCACTCTCCGACAGCAAATGTCATCCAAATAACTGCAGATTTTATGACAAGAGATTCAGTTCCTTTGTCTATATAACATGTTAAATAAGTCATGCAAAGCAACGGGGCTGCATTCTCTAATGTTTAGGACACAACCAAGCAAACGTTACGTGCAGCCTGATAGCTGATGTTGTACTTTGAGAAGTCCTTTTGCATTCACCACCACTTAAACGGTCATAAAAACTCCAGTAGATTGCATGACATTTGTTTTCGGAAAATGCGGATTGAAATGCAATGCCGCCTGCAAGCAAGATAACATTTGTGACCGCCACTTTCTACCGCTTTCCAGTCCGGACTACGAAGCTCCAAAGTTCTCGACGTCAAAATAATGTCAAAAATATTTTAACTGGGGACGTCAAAATGATTTTGAAACTATTTTCTCGTCTTCAGGGACGGGCGTCACGGACGTCAAAATAATATTTAAAATTATTTTGAGCGGGGACGTTGACGTAGTCAGTTCCCTATCTAGATTTCTTTGGGCATAATATAGAATGCAGCAAAAAGGCGTAAAATCTGGGACGCATAATATATGGTATCACTTTTGGGATCTCATGGACGATAGAGGAAGCTGTTGTCACTCATCGATTTCTATTTCCTGTAGTTTTACCACGGTCGAGATCCAGAATATTTACTCCACTGTTCATTAACATATGTCACTCTATAATTGTAATCAAGAGATGTCGACCTGTAAGAGTGAGCAAAACTTTATGAGCCCGTCAAGCCCACCTAAATGCTCCCAGCAGACCGGTGAGAAGCAGTGAAACTTGATGTGCTACTAGCACCTCAAAACGTGTCGTACGTGTTGTATAATTACAAAACCACGTGAAATGAAAGTGGAATCAGAAATTCAGGCACAACATAAATGAGAAAATTAATGGGCTGTTTCTAAAGCCCGAATCCCGTTAAAGCCTAGTTTAAGTTCATGCCCGCAGACAGAAGTGGCTAGAACCACACAGTGGAGAGTGGCAAATAGACAATAAAGAAAAAAAGGGAGTCAAGAGAAAGAAAAAAATTCCAATAGAAATGCACCAGTAATAAACTAACAGTGAAGCAAACTTTGCGAAGTTTGTTGATTTGTAATGAGTGTATCTTGCAACAAAAAAAGTTGCACTGCAGCACTTTTGCAGTATGCTTCCTTTGTAAATCCAACGGAGTTACGGTATGCCGGTGAATGTGATGGGTGGTGATGCGAGTGAGTGAGTGAGTGTTCTGTATTGCAGGCCTTTCTACGAGGTTCACACAAGAGCAATAGACGAGCTGTTCTACCGGCGTGCGGTAGACTTCCACCAGATCGGCAACACGTCCTTCATCTACTCTGTGCCCTTCGACGCAGGTCAGTACACCGTAACAAGGCGGTATAGGCCCAGCACAAAAAGGACCGTGCTAGGCACCTGAACCAGTCTCATCTCTTCAGTTCTTCATTAATATCTACCTCTCTTTTGTTCTCTTCGCAGCAGAGTTTTCAGAGAGCAGACATTGTTTTCTTTTCATGAAGAGGCTGTAGTAGACTGTTGTAATGCAGAGAAAGCTTGAAATGTGAATGCGTTGCATTTTGGTGCGAGTCCACTGTTCATAAGATAAAAATAGGCATATTTATTTCTTATTTAAAGCGACAGCTCTGCAGGAGGCCGATAGGAAGAAAACATAAATGACTATGTTCAACCTGACACCCCAAAGATCGTATTTTTTGTTGTTTAAAACGATGCAAGCTGTAGTTATAGACACACAAAAAAAAATGCAACACGAAAAAAAAACATTTTTTTTTTAACGCGCGCACGCGCTTTTTTATTTTTACTGCCCTTCTTTTTCTCTTTTCACCTTCTCGCTTCTTTTTTATTTGTGACGTAAATAATTATGAAATTCGGAAGGCTTGTAAGCGTCTTTTCTATAATATTTAATAACGGTATTCGTAAAACATGTTTTTCTTTAACGCAATTGCGAGATGCACTACGGCCCTTCTTTTTGAAATACCGAAAATCGGAGTCCGGAATGATCATGATGGCGATGGCGGCGCTCGGCACATGTAACGCTGAGGATGATAGGTGAGTCGGGGAATCAGACGAAGTTCTCTTTTTAGGTGCCGGACGGCCTCTCAGACGAATTTGAAAAGGAAGTCGTTAAGCGCTCAAAAATAACTGGGTTTGGTGTCTGTGTACCTATGTCTGTGCAAAAGTTTCGGTTGTGAGTCCACCGAGGCAGCCTTTCACGCAGAACCGGCGCAATCTGGCCCTTCACGCTCACGTTCACTGCGCATTCTCTTCGACCTCACACCGTTTCAAAGAATTTGAGATCGTTGAAAGGGGCCGCTAAAGATATTCAAACTCGAAAGTGAAGCGTCGTCTGCTCACAGCGATAGGCGGCAGGGCACGGAGAAGGGCGTGATCGTTGGACGTGGGCGAACTCGACACTTCGGGTCTGGACGGTTCGGAGGCGTGAGAGAAACTCGAGTTGCAGGACGACTTCAATCTTTGACGTCACTGCTCTAGCGCGGATCGCGCCGGAAGTTCAAATTTGGCTTTGGAATATTGTTTTTTTTTTACTTCACAAATACTGATTTTCCAAGATTCGAATTTTGTGGGTAATGTCCAGTCATCGTTTTCAATTGTTTTGGGTAATTAAAAAGAAAAGCCGTTTACAACTCCCTGTAATGCCGAATTGGAGCGCAGCTCTTGAGGAAGGGGGGTAGGTGCGGAGGGGGGGGGGTTCACGTGATCTCGGGGGTCACATGACCTCGGGGGGGCTCACTGACCTCGGGGAGGGGGGTCACGTGACCTCGGGGGTCACGTGGCCTAGGGGGTCACGTGACCTTGGGGGTCACATGACCTTGGGGGTCACGTGACCTTGAGGTTACGCCGACGCCGACGGCGACGCCGCTCAAGTTGGAAACGAACACCTAAGAGCTGCGCTCTAAAAAAAATATATTTTGATCTGTCAGTGCTCTTTCTGTTTGTCGCCGACATGTGCGAATTCTGTTAGCTATGTAAGGACCCAGCACTGAGTCGGGCTGATGCATCTCGTGGAAAAGTAAGATGATATACCAGCTTATCGTTAGTATTAGTAACAGCCTGTGAAAGTCGGATAGCTAGAAACAGGTTGATTGATCCCGGATGAATGTAATCCTAATTACTAATGGATGCTCGGATGAGGACGTTGGTTGCGCTGAATGCTTGTGCAGGTGCCCGGTACGCTGCGAATGACAACAGTCCGATCTATGTGACGGGCAGCCGTGCGATCTTCCTGGGCACGGACAAGAAGGCTCCTGCCGCCGTTGTGGGTTTGCAGATTAAGCATTCCGTCTTCGAGGAGAAGTTCCTCAACATATCCTCTAAGGTGAACCATTCTTTAATTGATCAATCAGTCCAATGACTAATCATGGTCAATCAATTCAAGTAACAAGTTCCTCAGTCAGATCAATCCGATAAAAAATCCGTCAGTCAGCCAATCAATCAATCAATTAATAGAAATAACTCAACCCGAGACTGCAGGAAGCAATAACGACAGAAACAAACAAAGTCTCTCTCGTGTTGTTATTGCTTCCCACAGTCTCGGGGTTGAGTTATTTCCAATAATCTCCACCAGCTGGTTTGCATGCAGACTTTCGGTTCAATCAATTCAATTGACCAATTTCTCAATCAATCCTAGTCTTTGTTTTCTTCCTTAATTGTATCTCTTGATGAAAATGTCCTCACAGGAGGACATTAACAATACTGTCTTTCTTGCAGATAACTGAAGACGTGTATGTAAAAAAAACTTGTGCGTAGAGGTATAGGGGGTATTCACTAGACGCTATATTTGAGGGCACTGTTTAGAGCGCATGCTCAGAACGAGCTCAACGATAGGTTGCTAAGACCGGCAATCTTGATTGTGTGGAATGCACGTTGCAAAAGAACTGTGGAAGCGCGCCATCAACACCAGCTTAGCAGTCGCTCACACAGCTATGGTCGCCAGTGAATACTTCCTATAGGAGTCAGTACAGGTGTCTGGCAGAACCTTAATATTTAAAGCAGCTGCGCCGCTCTCGTCAAACCTGCTTTGTGCCAGTGCTATCGGTGTCAAGCTTTACCACTTAGCACCGATGCATGCGAGTAAAATTTCACCACTTTGCGCTGGCTTCTCAGAGGAGCGCCAACTCCGTGGACTGGGAAATTTGCTAGGGTGGGCGATCTCTATGTTATTTGCCTATACATCAAGTTATTTTTCTTTCTTCGAAAGTAGGGGCTAGGCACTTTCTTTGTGACAATGGGAGCATGCTGGGTATTTTACGATATAATACTAAGCGAGTTTCGGTTAGCAGGGCGCACCTAGCATTATCTAATACGCGAGCATCAAAAAACGTTACATGAAGCAAACTTCATTGGGCACACCAAGAATTACCCTCCTAATGGTACCTCCATTTTGCAGTGTGAAAACCAGAAGCCCTGCCTCTACACCTGTGGAAATGAGGTGCGTAGTGCACCATCAATGTAAAAGTACATGCATTGTGCACACACATTTCTAGGCTATCCCAAATGTTTAAAACAGGTTAATGTCCCTTGATGCTGATACTGAGGAGGGTCATCTGCATGTCCTACTATCAGAAGCTGGAACAAACTTTATATACTTAACATTATTATGATGCAACTACGAGAGCAAAATCTAAAGCCTACCAAGTAAAATAAAAGCTGAGGCTGTAAAAAAAAAATTGGGTTGTGGGGATATTTATACAGCGTGTAGTTGGTCAGCCATTTTTACAGTTGCGACGAGTCACTCGCTGTAGATAAACAATTATCAGTACAGTACAACCGCTAGCCTGTGAGGGTCTTTAACGTGCACCACGCAGTAGTGATACACGACCGCACGCCGATACGATGCTCATCCAGATCGAAACGCGGGCAGGGGTGGGGCTCGAACCCAGGATCCCTGGGTTCTGCAGCGTGACTTTCGCTCGCACGCAACTGAGCTGTAACTTTGAGCTTGCTCGTGTTTCTTTTTGTTTTTCGCCTCGGAAAAGCTTTGTTTGGTTCAAATGTAGAAATTTTTCCTGGACCCATTCTTTTGCGCTGCATGTACTTAGGCTCGACTTGTTTCGTTTTATATACAGGTTGCTCTCGTCTATCCTATCTGTTATGTCTCTACTACCTTGAGTTGCAGTGCTATGCTAATTCTGGTAGTCTAGTGGTTAACATACCTCACCAGTACATAATGAGGAGACCCAGACTTTGATTTCTGGCCCCACCAAAGATTATTTTGTCTTTCGGTGGCATTGTAATGTTTAAGAGATTCAGTCAGTAAGGTTCATTCATCTGCATATATTTTTTCGGTGTATTGTAAAAGATGTGTTTTGTGCTTAGTGTTAATAACGTTTAGATTGGCTTGTCACGATTTGTTGCTTGGTTAATTTTATGTATAAGCCTTTTAAAAGTGCATTTTTAGTCTGTTGTTGAATTTTACTTGAAATATATTTTGTAATTACCCCCTCATCTAATGCCCTTAAATGGGTTTTTGAGGTATTGTGAATAAATAAATCATTTGTTTCTCTTCGTTTCACAGGCTCTCGACTGCTTCCTCTTGGATAACAATGGATTTGTGATAGTATCCAGCAATCGTACTCAGGTAATGACTGATGTCACAGCTTTGACACTGCAAAGGCCCGTTCACAGACTTGACGTTTGCTTAGGACCAAGCTCTTGTAATCTCTTACGACGAGAAAACACGCTGGCGCCATCTATGAGGTGAACCTAGGAACTGCATTTCACGGGAGATGGTTTCCCGGTACTTGCAACATCAAATGTACACTATCTATGAGAAATTTTCGTTTATAACATTGTCTTTGCTCATAGTATAACACTTTGCTTGTCACATGACTGAATTCGGCGAATAGCGAGCGCCAGCGCGCTGCCACGCATGGAAAACAGGAAAGAAGGAGAAGGCACAAAGTAGGGGAACATACGCCGGCGCGTCCAACGTCGGCGAAACAACCATCAGTGCCTTTCCTGCGTGGCGCCGGATTCTTCGCTCCTCACGTGATCGATTTTGGTGAAAAGAGGCGCTGCGGCACGTGGAAAACATGCGCAACTCTGACTCCCGTAGAAGCCTATGCAGGAACTCTACTCTCGTCTTAAGAGATTTTAAGAGGTTTTAAAACCCATGGTCGTGAGCAGTCGCAAGTGTGTGTACCAGCCTTTAGATATGATTTTAAGGAAATGTTTGGGAATAGGAAGGACAGTTTTATGAAGCAGCTTGTAGGCTACAAATGTGAGCACAAGCTCCTGCAGACTTTGCAGCACAATTTGCATAGGTCCTCTTCCAATTCCCTTTTCCAGAGGCGTTGTGTCCCAGGGTCTGTTTTAATTAACTTTTTGCCAATGCCTCGTTACTTAGGTCATGCACGAAAAAGTGAGGTCCAGTGGTCGTGCGGCTTGTCAGAAATTAGAGCTAAGCACAAGCGAAAAGTGTCCGTTCGTGTTTATGGTAAAGTTTGAAGAAAGCTGCTGCACGCAGCCAGAAAGGAAAGAGCTTTAAGAATATTTAGGAACGATAGAGATGCTAATTAATACCGCAAAAGTATGGTGGTGGAGTTTCTACCTTTTTTTATTTCACAGAAGTTACTAGGAGTACCTGAATTTGCAACTGGGGGTAGATAGTGATATCAGTGTAAACCACAAAACTGACAATTTTGTCAATACGCACGAGGAATTACATACTTCAGAAATTTTGCGCCGGTTTTTACTCCCATGTCAGGGCAGCGCAACTGAAATCTTCAGCCGAACATTGAATGCAAAGTTTGCAACATATGTATAGGTACTTTTGTTAATCAAACAATGTTTGCAGTATTGTGTTCCATCCTTTCCAAGTTTTGACTGGTACTCTTGACTCTGAATCCTCAGCATGACTTCAGCTGCCTGTCAAAACAGAAAATGAACTATTGAATCAAATTGAAATTCAATGGTGGCGGCACCTTGTAGTAACATTGTGATATCCCTTTGCAGGTTGGAAAGTTCTTCGGTGAGGTCGACAACACGCTGTTCATATCTATGGTCAAGTACAATGTATACAAGAGGTGAGTCTCAAAATGTAAACATATGAAGATTGGATAGACTTCACTGTAGGGTGACTACAGGTTTTCTTTTGCAAGCCAGTCCAAAATCAGCCAACAAGTCTAGGTTGCTGTTGGAAGTGTAAGGTAATTTAGTGGCTATAATTTCTGTGAACAGGCTCTTTGTCCTGAACCAATGAAAACCTGACTCATTTTGAGAGATCTGAAGCCAGTCAGGACGAGGCAAAGTAAAGCAGAATTTTGTGGGTTTTCACTGAAACAGGTTTGGCTCCCTTGCAAAAACTTGTCTTCATAAAACTGTGGCATCTCTCTTTATATGAATTTGCTCTACCTGTATCAACTGGACATGGACTGGTTTATTTTATACAAAAGTAATTAGGTTATCAGTTGAAATACAGTCTAAGCTTATTATACCAGACCTTGATTTTGACCAAGGATTTTGGTATGTTGTAGAAGGAGTATGTTGTATGCAGATATGAAGTTGAGTCAATGGTATGTAGAGGAAAACCAACTGAACTTCACAAAGCGGTATGTTATAACCAAATGTCTGTTGTGATTCAGGTCTGCTGTAATGCAGCTTAGACTGTACTGGTCCATTAATAGACCAAATGTTTGCCAGCTGTTGTACCACGTATATTTCAGTGGAAGGAGCTCATGTATTATGGCAATGGTATATTCCCATTTTGAATGCTAAACAGGCAGGGTAAGCTTACAATATAAGTTCCTTACCCGTTGATCAAAAGTGATAGTCAGACATTTCAAGGCTCGATTAAATCCTAGACCAGTGGTTCTCAGTCATTGATGTTTCGCGGACCCCTTGTGGATCGGCGGAGATGATGGAGGACCCCGTTTGTAGTGTTGAGGAGGGGAAGTATGAGTTGGTTATGATGTAATTTAATAAATTGATATAACCAAGGGCTAGTGTGAAGTAAACTTCTCTTATTGACACGAGGAATGCACCAGAAAACTGGAACGTTTCCTCTCAATCTAAGAAAAGACAACTTTTATTTCCGGGCTTAACTGATGAGGCTGGGCTTCGTGGACCCTAGAATGCCTTCGCGGACCCCCATTTGAGAACCACCTGTCCTAGACAAATGCTAGCCTCGTTAAACTTCTCATGACATTGGTCTGTTGAATTGTATACGGAACTCCGTACAGAACATTAGAGATAGAAGATAAAGCAAAAAAACTCGAATTTTATTTTTCAGAAAATTTTCATAGATATGTTACATTTATAAATTATTTCTATGATTCTACATTCAAGGTTCTAGTTGACAAGCCTGGGAACCTAAGGTGCAAAGAGAGGTTTAAAATCCCCAGAATTTGCATACTGGTATGGAGAAAGATGTGAAATCAATATATTCCCACCTTACTTAATGAGCTTGCTGAGCCTTTACTGAAAATAAATTCAATAAAAGTACTAAAAAAATAAATAAAATTGGTGCCTCTCATTAACTCTATAAACACTGCTTTACTATGATCCCTGTATACTTGCCTCATAATAACTTTTGTTAGTTGTGTTCATTTTTATTTTCCCAAATTTGGGCTTTGTTTTGTATTAATGTTGGTGTCGATGGCCACACTGTACTCGTTTGATTTTTTTTATATTGTTTCATTAATATGTATTTCGCTGGATTGACTCAGTCCTACACACAAGCAGGATATGCTGCTTTTGTAGGCCAGCATTATTTTTATACATTTGTAAAGTGAATAAAACATTATTGTTTTTATCAATTATTATTATTATTATATGTTGATTGGGTGGCTTAAAGTTGAGATGACGAATTATACTATTTAATTCAAAAAGTAAATATTCCGTGAAAAAAAAAAACACATCCCTGTGCCGTTATTAAATTGAGTTTTATATTTTTTGCAGGGTTAGGATTTACGACTACCAGGCAATATGCAAGGACAAGATTGTACCGCCGGGACCGGCTAACTTCCGAACTAGCGTGAGTGATGCTTTTACAGCTTGTGCGATGTAACGAGGACAGAAGTAGCAGTCAAGATGATGCAGTAGTAATATCGAACAATAGAACCTTTCTGTAGTAATGTCAGTGCTTTCAGAAACAACCTCCACTATCTCAGTTTCTTCTCTATACATATGGGCGTGTCTGCAAAAGTATTACGAAATCTTTGAACACGCTTTTAACAAGAAAATAAGCTATGCTCGATTTTAACTTCGGGTTTTTCGGGATGCTTAGAGCGTCTAGATTGAGTTGTCACCACAAAAGGACAATCTCAGAATCGACTTCAGTGCCCTTTAATTGACATATTGTGACATTTTTTGAGCAATACCAAAAGAAGTATTCCCACTGCAGCCAACAAAGATTTGTGTGCCTGATTACTATCCCATTCTAGTGTGATGTGAGCTTTCTATGAACCAATCCTATGCGGAAAGCAAGTCATCTCCTTCTTGCGAAGGAGTTGGGGTGGCATCAGAACAACGCCAAGCTCTGATTGGCTTTGATTAGAAGGATAGGGGTAGACCTCAATGCAAGATGCCATGAGGTCTACCAACGTTCTCACATCATCGCATCCCCTGTGCAGACGAACTTGCTAGCTGCATATGTGTGCTTTCTCAAACACCATGTAAAGAGGACCAATCATTGACACTTACAAAGGGAGATCAGCCGATTCAGAGGCACAGGTCATCTTTGGCCCTCAAAATCCCACTACAAAAGTATATTCTGAGCTTGATCGTGTTGGGTTCAGAATCACTGATGCAGCTACTTGCTTTGTGTTCAAACATCATCTCGAGCAAACACAGCATTTGTTCTGATGCCGTAATAAACACCAATTGATACATGCAACTTTCATCAACAGCCTTTTCATACCCTATGGAGAGCGCTGGGCTGGATTTGGAAGAAGCTCGTCATGTGAGCAGTAGTCCTTTTTCAATCTTCTCGTCGACTTTTTCTAACGCGATACGTAAGACATATATGTTTATTGTTGTCACGCCTTCTAAATGCTTGCAGGCTTATCATCCACTTCGAGGTCTACAACATGTTTCACCTGGAGTGGATCATTGCATCAAGTGAGAACTTTTAGTCTAACACCGGGAATCGATCGGTGCACTGTAAGCAGTATTTATGGTACGAGGGAGAATAAAGTGTAAAGAAATATGGTATGCCCCTGGTATTTACCGAGAACACAGAGCTTGTCAACAATAAGTGCCCATCCACTACTTCTGAAATGTAAAATAAGAATAGTGAGTGTGTTTGTTAAAAAAAATCTATAACAACAAAGGAAAGACAGGAAAAATGTGGAACAAAGGTTAGACTAAACTTTTGTTCCACGTTTTCCATTTTTTGTTCTTGTGTCAATGAACTGGTAGGCTATAAGAAGTTTTGCTTGGGTAGCTGTTTATTTCTGAGCAAAATCAGGTGGTGTTTTTCATAGCTTATTTTCTTATGTAAAATTCTGAGTTTTTAGGATGTTTCGTTCATCGTCCACAGAAATTAGGAGTTTTTTTGATGTTTAGAGCAGACAGTGAAACTTAAATTTAATAATGCAAAATTTTCATATAGAGAAAACAATTAGACTTGAGCCTTGTTCAAGAGGAAGGGCCGAGGTTCAATGGCTATGAAAGGCCACACGTGTTTGATTACTATCACAGGGAGGTCACCCTCTTATTGTAGTAAAGGTGAAAAAAAAATTGGGTTTTTACAACTGGCAGTGCCCGAATTTCGAGAACGCTGATTTTTATTGGATTTATCTGAGAATGCAGAACCCTACTTCTAGGTAGGGTTCTGTTGCTGCGAGAGACCTTCGATTACAGTAATGCCATGTGTCCTCTTGCGTCCCTGTGCTTGCAGACGACTACAGCGACTACGGGGACTACCCGGCGGAGGAGTCGATCCCGATCCCGAGCAAGACGAGGCCGCGGCCGTGCGACATGGAGATCGACCTGTACGAGATGCAGCCCATGGAGCCCGAGCCAATCAAGGGCAAGCTCTCCAAGTGCAGCGACCGCAGCTGCGACAAGTGAGTTGGCACCGCCCTTTCTCTCCTCGCTGCCTCCAAAGGTTGACTTCCACGCAGCTAATGTAATAGTCTAGAGGAAAAAGTCCCACCTGTTCTGGCCGCTTCAGAATGGCTGGGCATAGGCTAAACATCGCCTGTAAGGTCCGTACCTAGCTATTTTCTAGCTTTTTAACGTTGGCATCGCACTGTAATAAACGAGTCAGCTCGAGTTTCAGACGTTGCCTTCTGTTTCTTTCTCTTCCACTTTAAATACTTCTCGTTCCCAGTCTCGGGTGGTTTAAGAAAATGGTAAATCTACACCAGCCCACCTGTGCCATCACTCTTTTATAGTCGCTTGTTCCGTGTACTGTCGCACTCTGTACCTTGCGTCCTCCTCCCGCTGTGTCGCTGGCAAGAAGGTTGGAAGTCTCGGTGCCCGCAAACGTCCGCCAACTCAAGGTGGCCTTGCCTCGGGAGTGCAGGCAGTTCATAGTCCAGTCGGTGCCCCTCGAGCAACCTGGTGATGCTGGTGGTGTTCACGGACTGCAACTGCTCCAGCCAGCCCGCACCCCTGCAGCCCAAGGAGGTGGTGCCAGACGAGGCCATCTTCTGCAACCAGAGCTCCCTGCCCCGCATGCGCCCGGATGTCTGCATCGAACTACCACGCTCGAAGTGAGTGATCTGCAAGATGCTTTCCTGGTGCTGGGACGTTGCCAAATGAAAAGAGTGGTCTGCCAAAGGGTACCGTAGTACACTTTGTTGATAGCCATTGCTATTAGACAGTACAAGACGCTAGTATCTTCAAAGATCGCATTTGAATCTTGCCGACTGGGCAGTGACGTTGCTATAACGCACCATCACAAAGTCCATGCGATGGACCTACCACATATTTTCCCTTGGTAGGGTATTGGTAGAGCCAGGCAATTTAAACATTTACCAAATAATAGTAACACAGCAATTGCTGAAATCTATTTTGGAATCTCATTTCTGCTGAACAACTCAGTTATGGGATGCAAGCCCGGTTTATACTTGTAAAAATTGTAGAGCCCTTCCATTTCACGTGAAGATTGAGACCAGCAAAGCTGTTATTTTTACGATGTCTAGGACGATGCCTAGAGGACGACGTCTAGGACGACCTCTAGGACGACCTTGAGGACGACGCCTAGAGGACGACCTCTGAGGACGATGCCTAGAGGACGACCTCAAAGGACGACTTCTAGGACGACCTCGAGGACGACGCCTAGAGGACGACGTCTAGGAGGACCTCAAAGACGACTTCTACGGCCGACCTCAAGGACAACCCCTCGGACGACCTCAAGGATGACTTCTAGGATGGCCTCGAGGACGACGTTTAGGACGACCTCCAGGACGACTCTAGGGACGACCTCGAGGATGACGCTTAGAGGATGACCCCGTGGATGACCTCAAGGACTGACTTCTAGGACGACATCGAGAGCGACGCGTAGGACGACCTCTGAACGACCTCAAGGATGACTTCTAGAACAACCTCGAGGGCGATGCGTAGAGATGATAACAAAGGATCAGGACCTCACTATCTAATAATGCCAAGGAAGGCTGACTCACGCTGGTTGCCCCCTCTTTTTATTTTTATTTATTCATACTTGCCACGACCAATGGGGAGTTTTCTTTCAACATCCGCGACACATTTTTTCCCAGATCCTAGCGCATAACAGCTTCACTGTAAAACTAATATTTTGCAGCCAGTTTTTGTGATTAGGCTAGTGATCCTTAAAATGCATGAAAACAAAGATGAGCTTTGGCCAAGCAGTGACCACACCAGGGAACATGGTATTGATTACATATTTATAATAGATAACATTGCATTTCCAAAAACAATCGGGTCACTGATGTGTACTACGTGGTCGGGCAGATTGTTCCATTCTGTTATGACAATGGGAAGAAAGAGTTGCTAAACGTGACAGTGGAACCGGGAATGCGACGTGTACTAAGGAAATTAAGATGTTGGGTTGAACAATGAGGCTCTAGCAGCAGAGACTGCCCGAGTTGAAGATGGTGACAAAAGCTTTGATGGAAGAGACGAAGGCACAATATTCTGTGGCAAGTATTAAGATAGGAAGGCCTAAGAAGTTCTCATGGCCGATATGTCAGATACTCTCATACTTAGAAAGGCAAATTGGGCAGCTCTATTTTGAATAGCTTCTAAGGTGTGGAGTGAGGCATATTTGATGAGGAGACCAAATGGCAGCTGCATGCGCCGTCTCTCGGTCAGACAAAAGCTCAGAGGGCCAGCTGTCGGACAGTGGGAGGGGCAGAGTACAGGCAGAGTCGGATATAACCGAGGTTCTAGAAGCTTCTGCAGACAGAGTCAATGTGGATAGTCCAAGACGTAGGAGGAGAAAAATATACACCTAGGTATTTACCGCAAAGTTCCGAGAGAACGCCCGGCCCCCCAAGACACCGCCGCCATCCAGTTTTTCTTCTGGCTAAACATCTGCAAGCATGTACCCCTGAAACATCGCCCCCCCCCCCCCCCCACCGTCGGGCGCAGTGACCGACGGGAATCACACTGCAACCACGCAACTTCCTGTACCGGGCACGTCTGACAAGCTGAAGCGCAGAAGCGGGTTCCCCGCGTTTGCCCGCTGATCTGCGGTGCACGCAACATCGGCTCCTGTATCACGCGGGTTGTACCCACGTGTACGTTGCACTGTGAAATGCGTGAATCCTAAGCGGCGGCCACAACTTGTGGCATCCGCTCCCATGACAAAGCTTGAGCCGAGTCCCGCTAAAATGTGTTGTTCGCGATCTCGCGTGCTGCCATCTCAAATTTCACGCGAGTTGGTCTGCGGCAGTGTATATTGCTATCGTAGAAAATACCCTTCCTGCGTCTCGCGACCTGCGGCATTTGTTCCCGTAACATAAGAGTTTGTAGCGGATTCCTGCCTTTTGTGCGCGATCTGCACGCCGCATTTCGGTTCCCGTGACAGAGAAGTTTGTAGCGGGTCCCCGCGTGTTTATATCACCGTGTACTACATCTGCTGCGGTCCGCGATTGCCTGTGCATCCGTTCCCCGGGAGATGCGAGTTCTCGACGGATTTCACGGGTCCTTAGCACCGTGCAACCACAAATCCGCTGCGTCCGCAACCTGCAATACCCTTGTGTCACACAGAGTTCGTAGCGAATTGCATGTTTATCGCATCGTGACATGCGAATCTGCGGTGTCCAAGCGATCGGCGGTATCAGTTCCCACATCACGGGTTTGTAGCCGGTTTCCTGATAAGGTTTAAGCTGAGGCGTCCCCAGAAAGAGCCCTACCCCACGTTTTTCACCATTTACTCTTCTTTATTTTGGGTGGGCGTTCTTTCGGAACTCTTACTGGCATATGATTGAACACACTCAATGTTTTCCGTGCCCAGAGAATATTGAGAAACAGATGGGGGAAAACTTGAGAGAAAAACGAACTGACACACTTTGAATGGTTTAGTGACATTAACCATAGGTACACATGATTTGGTTATTTGTTTGAGGTTATACACAGCTTCACACACTTGTCACAACTCCAGAACACTGTCTGCACATTTAACAAAGAGTTGTTAAAACGGTGACTCACCATATTTCAGCTGATAACAACATTCAAAGACCAACCAAAAACCAGATCAGCATGGAGAAACATGACGTCAGACCTAGGAGCTTCCTAGGGATCGCTTCAACTGTCTCACTCCAACTTAACATTCAAAATCTAAAATTTTCAGTGTTTTAGTGGCCATTAAATATTACGCTTCATGTAATTTCTCACTTCTATCAATGATCACGTAAGAGATTTCAAGTACTTAGGGTGCCCCAAGTCACCGAGGCTTGATCTAAAATGGACCGTAAAAATCGACGCCTGCACATAGCAATCTAAACTTTTCGTCAAAGGTGTATTTCACAGGTCGGTTTTTTTCTTGTAAAATTAGAAAGCGTAGCTCCCTTTCTGTAAAAAATAGAGCCAATAAACTTGCCAGGGCCAGCGGCAATGCAGACGACCAAGTCGAGTTGCCGGGCGCGTTTGGCGCACATATTGACAGATGGCGCTACCTATTTATTGAGACGGCTCGCGACCACCGTGGTTTATTAAAATTAACATAATCTTTTTGTAATTTACCCTTGGTTAAAAAATAAATTCGGAGAATAAAATCTAAACTTAAAAGTAAAAATAAAACGCGCACTGAGTCGGTCTGCGTTGCCGTTCGCTGTTGACCCTGGCAAGTTTCTTGGCCCTATTTTTACAGAAAGGGAGCTACGCTTTCTAATTTTAAAAGAAAAAACTGACCTACGAAATAACCTTTGACAAAAGGTTTACATTGCTACGAGCAGGTATCGATCTTTACGGTTCATTTTAGATCGAGTCTGGTGACTTGGGACACCCTATATATTCAAAGTTCTGTGTTGTCACCAAACATAATTGAAAAAAAAAGAGGCGAGGTACCAGAATTAAAAAAACATAGTATGTTCCGATCAACCAAAGCATTTCTGAATTCAAACAAAAAACAAATGCAGAAAATTACATTGGTTGCAGTTGATCAAAAACATGTCACTTTTTCTTTTTAGGAAGTGGAACTGAAACAACAGTGTGGCCGAGGCCATACCCTCCAGGGATCTGTCAACCCGCTGCTTTTTCTGTCGCTACTGCTTGCAATCTCCTCGTCCTGCTCTTGGGTATGAACCGCCGACTTCTCGCCGACCTGCCGCCCGACGCACAACGGCCGACCTGCTGCCGAATCGGCCCCGATGCGGCCCCGATGCTTCAAGGTTCGTGACGACCGTGATCCCGGGATCGTCCCCTCGCTGTGTGCCTCCGACTGCTTCTTCGGCGCTCTGCACCGCCACGAGAGAGAAGCAAGGCTCCGTCGCCAGAGGAAAGAGAATCTCCAGTGGTGCAAACCCCCTTGGAACTCGGCCACTTCGAAGCGGCACCATCCTGTGCGAGCGCGCCAACTCCGTAATCTATTTTCAACCCCCCCCCCACCTCCTTCCCCCAAGATCCCCGAAGGACTGTGGTTTAGGTGTGTGTGTGTGTGTGCGTGGTGGTGCAAGCAGAAGATGCGATGGCTGCCAAACTCGACTTCCTTTCTTCCCTCGTTTATTTTTTCGGGGACGGAGAGACGTGTGATGATTCCCGACCCCGGCCCAGTTTTGTCAAAAAGACGATAGTTTCCGGTGATGAAACGGAAGGGCGGAAAACGCGTTGTTCGAGGCTGGAAGAAATGTTTGTGCAGCGGTGCCGTTGGATATACATACACATGCGGATGCAACGCAGCTTGGTTTTAACGTGTCGCCGCATAGGACGTGCGCCGAGAGTCGTATCCGTGGTTCGTTTCTCTTTCATTCCCAAAATGTTTATATAAGCCAGTTGGGGGGTGACAATGGGCAAAGGTGCAACAAACAGTATGGTAACCGAAATTTTAGCACTAGCATCACGAGGTAGTTTACGGCCACCGTACAGACGTTTGGTTAGCCAACATCCATAGTGCATACTCCTAAGCTAGGAGCGGATTGTTTGCATGTATCCTTTCCGTTTCTTCTTCAAAAATGCCGGGACCTTTTGTCTGTATTCTGATCTCTCCACTTAGTGACTTTTACTTAAACAAATGTGCAAACATTTCAAACTTGCTCGAGGGAAAACAAAAGGTTGCAATCTTCTCCATTGTTCACCATTGAAATCTAAAATTGTTTCCTCGATATGCCGGAAGGTCGAAAGATCTGGAAGTCTAGACATTACATTTCCTTGTTCTCCCAACAACTTCCCCTCGGGCCAACGTTGTTGGCAGGTGCCGTGCTGCAACGGGACTGTACATAGGTTGTTTTGTACAAAAGACGGAAAGTCTGTTTACATACCGTATGCATGCACTGTAACAAACACGCGTTTTTCCGTTTTCACTCTTCTCCTAGCAGTTGAACACGTTTTTGTAAACTCGGCCGGACGCTGCTGTGTGCAGTAGTACCAATGGGATCACCCTGGGTGCAATTAAAAGTATGTGGTTTTCAACGACCCTGTTTTGTCCACTTTTTCGTCGCAGAAGATTGCCAGCATTCTTATCTTGGAAGACAGTGATCATCCTCCAATGCCTAGGGGATCAATGGCCTAGAGATTGAACCCAGGAATCCTGGGTTCAATCCCATCCCTGCCCGCTTTGATCTGGATGAGTATCAAACCGTCGTGCGGTCGTGTATCGCTATGTATGGGGCATGTTGAAGACCGCCAGGCTAGGGGTCTTCAACATGCACTGGCTAAATTTCTGAGCCACAGTGGAGACACTAACACGCTCGCTGGGGCTGACTTACGCTACTTAAGATGACTTTGCAAGCACATGACAAAGGGTTGCAAAAGCCTGGCATGCTGAAGGATGCTTCTACAGCCCACGTGGTGAAAGCATAACAGTGCCAAATGCTTTGTTTGCACAAGTCTTCAAGGATATAAAGCGCACACTAAATCTGTGCATTCATTCCCATGGTTCCCACAGTGCTGCACTAAATGAGACGCAAAAGCAGCTTATTGGCACTTGTTAAAAAGCCGGAGATGACAGACAAAAAAGGGGACAAAATGTGTTTTGTCCCCTTTTTCGTTTGTGATCTCTGGTTTTTCAAAAAATGTGTAACATCAACCGGCTTGCCTACCTACTCACTCCTTCTTATTGGCACTGCATTGACAGTATTCCAGCAACATCTTGTGAAGGCCTCAGTTTAATATCGGGTAGATCGGGGTGCACAACATATGGCTGGTGGGCCGCATGAGGCCCGCGCTGCGCTTCACTAGCGGCTTGCATCCCGGATCAGCGGAGAAAGTTGCTTACTTTGCCATTCAATCCTCCCAGCGCCTGCTCTGCTTGGCAAACAGTAGTAAAACCCCTGACCTACTTTCCTCAGCCTTCGGCGAAAGAAGTATGATTTCTCAGTTCAAATTTCCCCTCTCCACTAATTCCGCTGACAACAATAAAACGGCATGTGCAGCCGTCCCTGTCCATGGTGTGCTTCTCGTCTCAAGATGTCTGTACATGGAACACAAAAACTTCTTGCCCCCTCTCAACAGATCCCCTTCCCTCTTTCACCACGGAGGCTATCAGTATCAACCTTTCCCTTTCTCTTGGGATAGTTAGGGCAGAAAATCATATGTTTGTCTTTTGAGACCTAGGCTTGGCGGCGCAAGCTGCCGCTCAGTTACTAAGGGAATAACCATTAACATCCATCCATCAACATGAACAATGTCAGTTCAATGCCAAAGGGAAAAATACGAGATGGGTTCCTGGGTTAGTTGAAAAAAGCTTGTTTCTTTTGAAATGTGACTGCCCTTCCAAAGAAGAGGAAAAATTGACCCGGAGGGCCGGAAGTTCAGTCACAAGTGGATGTACAGGTGCTTCTTCAATGGGATGCATTGAAGTGCATCTGCCTTGTGCGTCCCGAATCCTCGCCATGCCTAAAGAGTACAACGTCCGTCGCCACTACAAGCGCAGACCGCCGCCAAAAATTCGCAACACGTCTGCACTAGGTGAGGCACACACCGCCTATTTTTTTAGTTTGGCACCCATGAGAGAGATTATTTTTAGTTTCTAGTGTAGTTCTGAAGAAGTTTGCGTATAGGTTCCTAATTTCAAAATGTTGTCTTATGAATGTCGTGTTGTTTACCTTAGATGCCTACAAATATACCTGCACTACAGAAAACACAAGTGCTGGTAGATACTTCTACTTCCATTGCTGCAACAGCAGGCAACAATGGTTATTATGTCTTTAAGACAACAGACATGGGCCTACCATAATGGTTAATGCATCCGTCACCTGAAGAAGTCGGTAAAGATATAAGATTGGCTCCCAATCTTATATCTTTACTTTCTTTAATCTTATATCTTTACTTTCTTTAAAATTTGCTCCAAATTAAAGAAAGCAAAGAAAGAATTCCACTACATTAATTTTTGCAGAAAAAAGTTCTATGGTGGTGGACATCCCATGAAACTAGAGAAGCAACGCTCAATCGCTTTGTTGATCTGTAAAAGCCAAGACACTGTACTTAGTTGGTTTGCTTTCTTTTTTTTTAAGTTTATTATAAAACATTAATAAAAAAAAAAGGCATTTTTGGTCACATTATGATCTGGGGTTCCGTCACCGAGTCGGAGATGGCTTTGTGGGGAAGCACCTTGCCCCCGTTGATGTAGATCTCGTCCTTGACTAAGACGTCCTCTCCTAAAACGGAGGTGTTTTCCATCCGTACCTGCATGGGAATGCAAGAACGATCAGCCACTTGGGACTTTCTGGACCAAACAAATCCGCCTGTCACTCTTGTCTTTTATCGTTTTAGTGCCTGTCAGAAAGAAAAAGATTGGGTGGTGTGGATATGAATGCTGAAGAAGGCACCATGCACACACGGCCTTGGGTTTCACGCGTCTGGGCTTCTGCGCTATACGTATAATGCGGTCTGTATGACAGACGTTGCCGGTCCAGCATAGTTCGTTATCAAGGCGTTCGACTGTATGAGATGAAGGGAGCTAGGCGGGTTGCATCATTTAAATAAACAGAATGCACAATGAAGCAAGGACTACGCTGCACTAAATCTCTGGCTTAAGCTAGCTGATTCGTAACGACTTAAAAGATCTAAGAAGCGCAAACTAGACACAGGTAAAGGTGGGTAAACATACAACACAGACGGGTTGTGCAGGTCCACACGATATGTGAACCTTCCTTCGTTCGTGTCTATATACTTTGTTTCACCATGCGATGTACCGCAGCGGAAGGTACGGCTCACCGGAGCAAACCCACAGCTTGAAGCGTGTTTGTGATCTTCCAGTTGGGCGGAGCGAAGCGCAAGGTCACGCGCACGTGGCACGCACGTACAGTAAAACCTCGTTATAACAAAGTTGAAGGAGCGGTCGTAATTATTTCGTTATAACCATTAGTTTGTTATAGCCACTGTCCATTTCTTCCCACTATTAGCAAGCAAGGGGAATTATGATTGCTTTGTTATATCCATTAGTTTGTTATATCCTATTTTGTTATAACGAGGTTTTACTGTAGCTCGTAACTACAGTGCCCGAAACGCGTCGTGAGGCTCTGATCTGGACACTCGGCGAAAAAGTAGGCGACGATTTCGGCGGCCGCGACTGGCTGGCGCCGCACTGGAAACTTGGCGCCGACCGATCGTGGCAGTCGAATTCCTCGCCGACTTTTTCGCCAAATGTCTAGATTAGAGCCCTTAAACCGCGTGTTTACGTCGTATTCGCACCCACGCGTCAAACGCCGGTCAGAGATGCGTTACAGGCACCATACTCGTAACATTTGTTGCAGTACATGGTGAAACGGAGCATTCCTTGCACTTTTTGATCCTTCCAAGGACGACGTGAGATGCCTGCCAAACGACGACCGAACCAAGAAGGTCGCTGAAACGCTTCTCGGTAGCTCGAACTCCTTGACTCACCCACTGTCCGACGGTGCAGCGCCAGCCGATGATGCACGAGTCAAGCCAGGAGTGGGACCGGACCGTGGCACCGTTGAGCAGGGTGCAGCGCTTGATGCAGGCGCCATCCTCGATCACCACGCCGGGGCCAATTACCACGTTGGGGCCGATGCGGCAGTCCTTCCCAATCTTGGCGCTCGGGTCCTGGGTTCGGACAAAGCACAAAAGGGTTTGAAAGTGCGGTCCCTGCACCCAACCGTTCAAATTCTAAGATCCAATCGCGATAGTGTTCTGAGCTTTGTCATTCGCTAGGATTCTTCTATAGTTCGATGTGAATGGCTGTCTCCACGTTCTGCGGGGAAGTGAGCTCGCGGACATTTTTTAGAGGGCTTACCACGGCCGAAACGATGCGCAAGAGTACTCACAAGAAGCACGTTTCCCACGACGCCGGGGCCCTGTGGGAGCAGCCTGTCCGGCTGCTTGGTCCTTAGGGACTGGAGGTAGAGGCACATCCCCGTCAGGAAGTCCTTGGGCTGGCCCACGTCCATCCAGAAGCCCCGCAGCTCCATGGCGAACAGCTGACCGGCCGAGACCATCGCGGGGAAGACCTCTTTCTCGATCGACGTCGGCTTCACCTAGGAGGGTACGTGTTGTGAGGGCCTTGGAGCGCGACTCTCACTTCGCTTTTGCGGTCCTCCTCAATATCGTCTAGGGAAGACCGTGCGGCGAATGTTACGACTGAATTCCGTCTAAGTGCTTATTGGATCGGCCAGCAAAGTTTGACGAGCGCTCAAGTTGCAGAAGCGTGTTAACTCTAGCGGGCGGCAAGCGGCACAATCATTAGAAAAGTAAAAAAAATCTAGTGTTGGCAGCTACAGTGTCGAAGACATTGCTACTTTTTGTTTGCTTCTATTTTTCCGGGCAGTGTTCTGCACCAACAGTGCACTATGCCTTTAGACACACCCATTACAGGAAATAAAACAGGACCGCTTGTACCACGGCATTAGTTGTGACTCTTCCAACGTGGGAACAATACTGTCCGTCGAAGCCTAAGGTTTTGTTTCATGTCGGGTCACATCTAGAAAACAATCTGCAAAAGACATTTTACTTTTTGGGAAACAATTTCTCTTTCATTAGTGCTTTCGAATGTGAAATCGCACATAATCCCAGAATGTTTGGAATCCCGCCGAGTTTTAAAGTTTGGAAGCTGAGCTTAAAGGCCGAAATGGGAAGAAGAAAAACTAGCACGACATTTCCGTCTCCAAGCAGTTGCTGGACAGAATTGGACCTAAAAGTTCCATCCCCTCTCTCCCAGATCTTTAACAAGTAGTATTTACTCGCACAATGAACACACTCGCGTAATAAACGCACCCCCAAGTCGGCTCTCAAAATTTCAAATTTTTTCTCACTCACAGTATCAAACGCACCCCCAACTCAGGACGTCAAAATTTTGACCCCCTCCCCCACGCGCGAAATGAACACACTTTTTTATCCTGGTGCAGCGAGGTCGCAAATGCAAGGGCAGCGTGGGCAAACAAAACACCTTGCAAAGGCGTTGAAAAAAATTAGAAAGGATCCAACAGAAGCAAAAAAAAAAACCATGAAGAAGCTTTTTTTTTATTTTCTTTTTGCACAGCGCAGTCTGGATTTTGGGCACTTTAGGTCGCGTACCGCACGCAAGGAGGTAAGAAAGAGAAGTGGAGAAGCCCTTGACTAAGCAAAGCACGCAAATCCCGAAGATTGAGTATGCTGCTGCCATTTGGTCCCCACACCGGATTTACCTCACTAACACCTTAGAATCTATTCAGAATCGTGCTGCCCGATTCATTCTTTCTAACTATGAACGCACTGCCAGTGTGTCGGCCATGAAGGCTTCCTTATGCCTCCCCACTCTCATTTCTCGCCGAAAAATATCACGCATCTGTCTTTTCCAGAAGATTTTTTATTACCACCCTCTACTCAGACAGTCTCTACTGTTAGAACCGCATCGTTCATCCCGACGACTTTTAACTCCCTTAGTGTACGTCGCATCCATGGTTCCACTGTCACTTTTAACAGCTCATTTCTTCCCCTTGCCATAATAGAGTGGAACAATCTACCGGACCATGTAGTGCTCATCAGTGACTCCGACCTCTTCAGACATGCTGTATCGTCTATATTTAATATGTAATCAGTGCGATGCTCCTACCTATGGCCAGTGCTCAGCCACATCTTGTTTCTATGTTTTGTTTGTTGTTTTTATTGTATAAAAGTTCTACTTCTGTGCTTCTTTGTATTGCCCCCCCCTTTATGTAATGCCCCTGGCGGGTGCCTTTAAGGGATAATAAATGAAATAAAGGCATCCTGCCCTCGCCTCCTCCTCGCACTTAGAAAAGAGAAGTGAGAAGCCCTCGAAATGAACGCACTTTTCTATCCTGGTGAGTGAGGTCAGCGAATGCATGGGAGTGGGCAAACAAAAAAACTTGCATAAGCGGCAAAAAAGAAAACCACAGAATTAACGGGATACTTCAACGAAATTTGAAATATTCCCGTCGTGTTCAAAAATAGGTTGAATATGATCCACAATATCCATAAATGACAATCGCACGTTTGTATTTTGATCCTGGTGGCTTTTTTTTGTTGTTATAAACGGTCCACTCTGGCAAGCGCTCGGAGAAGGCCCAGCTTAGAATACGTGACATCCAACGCAATCGTGACGTAGGTCGTCTCGAGACGAGCAAAGCTACGGCGATGCTGACGTCGAGAGAATGGCCTAGTCGTTCCAGCCACCGAAGCGGCTGCTTTTGTACGAATTTTGAGTGACGGGTTAATCTTCTACAATCTTGTAGGGGGACAATAGCGACTTCTGCGACACACAAAAGGGATTCTCGGGAAGAGGGGAGTTCCTCCTTCCCCCCTTCTCTCGTCGTGGCCGGAGGCGAGACGACCTCCGTCACTAGCCGTCAAGGTTCCTAGACGAGCATTACAAACAAGGCGCTAGCGACATCCACCAGGTGCTCTTTGCTAATCGTTTAATTCGTTTTAAAATTCCTTTTCGAGACTTTTTTAACAAGATATTGGTATGTTCCATGTGATACTGCTCTTTTGAACACATATAGACCAAAAATGAGAGCCGAAATTTCGTTGAGAGTATCCTTTAAGAGAAAAAGAAGAAACATAAAAAAAGCTGTTTTTTTCTTTTTTTGCACAGCGCAGTTTGGTCTTGGGATCGCGCGTCGCGCGTCAAGGAGATAAAGAAAAGCAGAAAGGCGTGGGCAAACAAAACAACTTGCGAAAGGCGGAAAGAAAAAAACAAAAACAAAAACATAAAAAGCTTTTTTTTTTTTTTGCGCAGCGCAGTTTGGTTTTGGAGTCACGCGTCGCGCGCAAAAAAGATAAGAAGTTACTTCTTACGGTCGCAAAACTTTACTTCGCGTAATGACCCCCCCCCCCAACTTTGGATCCATTTTTCGGAAAAAAAAAGGGTGTTCATTCTGCGAGTATGTAGGGTATACCAGATTCGTTCAGTGGTTTCTGCTAGCCGTATATTATCAGAAAACATCCGTTGAGAAATCGTAAGCCCAGCTGGTCAATCGAATCTCGTGCAAAGTGTGACACTCACCTCGATGCGATCAAGGATCGCCGGCGTGAAGATGTAGAGGCCCGCATTGATCTTGTTGGAGACAAACTCCTGGGGCTTCTCAACAAATCGCTCGATGCGGCCCTGCTCATCGTAAACGACGACGCCGTACTTGGAAGGCTCCTCCACCCTCGTCACCTCGAACGGAGAGAAGACAGAGGTGTGCTCTCGAGTAATTGATTAACAATGTCACAAACTAGAGAAAAACTGTAGTAATGTTGAAATCTGGGCAAATTGGTTATGCATTAAGAAACTAAAAACAGTGCTCTTTTTCTGTACTCCTTCTCGTGCTCTGTCCGTCTCTGCGCTGTTTATTATTTCTTATCTATTTATCAATACTGTCGGCCTTCTCTTGAAGGCCATTACAGGAGAGATTGATAGATAGTAAGCCAATTGGACCAAACTTGCGATGAACAAAATAACTTTGAAAATTTCAACAATGTTATCACTTCTGAAAAGCACATGAACACAACAAAAGGAAGGCATATTACTATTTCAGTCTAAATTTAAATATATAAGCACCTGGTACATTAACAATTAGCACTGGTAGTAAACTATCTTTTAATAATCGTTTAGTTTTGTTAACTAGACGGATCTTGGTTTGGAGCCTCGAACCACCTTAAATGAACATGTCCCTTCTGCCTACTTCTGTCTTTCTATATTCTTGCAAGATTTTGTTGCAAAAGAAAAAGAAATGAAGGAGCCTGGTAGTCACAAATTTATGTTTAGCAGAAGCACCTGCCAAAGCTGCAGGTTTGTGACTGCAACCTCTGATGCAGTGCTGTCTTACAAGGTAAATTCAGTTTAAAAACGACAAGCACAATGAAAACAAAAATGGTTATGTGGCCAAGAGGAAGTTGATTGAGAGTGCAGCGCACATTATCTTCCACTTCCTGAAAGACAGCAACTTAAAATATGCGCAAAACGAGAGAAAGGTTATTTTCTCTTCAACCTTCAGCACTTGCCTATATCAAAAGTTCTCAAACTAGGCACTTGGGAAACCCTGCATTTCCGAAAGTGCCGTCAGGGCTTTATCGAGCGCCCAAGTTTTCTCTATCATCTGTGCATGCACTGCTACGAACCATTCCAGTGATGGAGACGACAGTTGACCTCTTGTAGCGGGCAAAACGGTGGCTTGGAGCAGCCACCGACACTTTTGGAGCAGATGCCAACATCTGCTACCACATCACTTGAGAATGAAAGAAGTGATTGCATTTCTAAATGAGTTCATTTATGATAGTGATAGAGGGTTCCACTTTGATACTCGAGCGTATCACTTAGGTATTACCGTTTGTGATAAGAATAGACAGGGCATAAAAGGAACACTGTCTTCATAAAGGCTCTAGTCAGAGTAGGTTTCATTTACAAGGGGTATTAAAAATGGTTGAAAAGTTAATCATAGCGCAACACTTCATTGGGATAATTCCTCCCTCCCCTCATATAATTTCCGTTAAATGCCAGCAAGAACGAGCCCATCCGCTAACATGTCTACCAATAAAAACGAGTCCCGTAAGTTTATTGAAGCTACTAAACTCAAAAGTCTAATATCATAAACTGCAAAAACAACCACACAAAAATATTATAAAAGCCTACACTCGCTTTAAAGGTGACACTGCTCTTTAGCCGCATAGGAACCAGAGTTACACCATAAGTTCGCTGCCCTTTCGATCAACAGCTGCACAAGAACTACCGTGACTATTTATTCAAATATTTATATATCCTTGTTTTCTTCTCTCTCTATCTCTGCTTTCTTTTTTATTTTTTATTTTTTTTTTTTTAAATTACAGATAAATTTACAATTAGAAGAAAGCATAATTTGCATGACTATCGCGCTAAGCCAGGCGCTTCCCCAGGTCAGTTGCCGCTCCTAGCACTCCGATGCAAAGCGGCGAAGCTCGACGCGCGCATGCTGCACGAGCCCCAATGCCGCCCCGTAGTCTACGCCTATGGGAGGAAGTATTCCTTGGTTGCCATGCAAAGCAGACGAGCCGACTGATCAGATTCAATATTGTGTTTAGAGTCTTTCAAATTTCTGACAGCCTTTAACAAATCTGCAGGGTTGTGCAAATATTAAAATTTTCGGAATGTAGTTTCAAACAATCAATATTTGCTTCGAGATGAACTGCGATAGTCGTATATTTCGAAGTGATGATTGCAGCGGGTTAGCCCCGGGTGGGCGCGCTTCTTACCGAGCACTGCAGAGAAGCAACATCTGCAAAAGTCAATCCACGCGTGTTGCTTCTCCGCAGTGCGACCGGCGCTCGGTAACAAGCTTGCAGAACGGGGCTAACCCGCCGCAACCAACGTTTAGAAAAGTATGAAAATGCTGCAGTCGCTTGCTCAGGAGGAAAGCACACTTTCAAAGTGGGATGGTGCATGCACGCCTCTGGTCAATTTAAAGATATGCAAACTTTGTGAATGCTGACATCTACACTACAGTGAAATTTTACAAATTAAACTGCAGCTATCAGGTAAGCATATCTGTTAGGCAGAGATTGTCTGACAGACTGTGTTCATCATTCACGATAGTCTTTTCTTTCTTTTCTTAAATTCGAGATTCAAGAAAAGATATTTGCATATAGCAAAGATACTTATTAGTCCCCTCAATTAGGAATAGAAGGGCATCTCTATAGATGTAATCTTATGTCAAATGCATCATTTACTTGCCACCCTATGAAGGCAATGGACTTTCTGAGGCTTCGGTTAATTAATATATTGAAATTAAAATTAACTTAGCTTAGAAATGGATAACTATAGGCGTGGGAATAACCCTCACACGTTTAGCTGGGTTTTCATTGAATAGTAAAAAGCTTGGAAAAACTATATTCAATACTCAGTTTGAAAATATTTATAAATAAACTCAACATCCACAAAATGCACATGCCTACAAGTCTGTAATAGTAGAGAGTGTTCTTCAGTCACTTCGCACTAGCACAGCCTGTGGTTTCCTCGCATCTGATGACACTCCAGCATGGGAGCCGAGGACATCGAGCATTCGGATAAAGTGGGACATCCAAACGGGACCTTCTGTTTTTCAATATATAGACCACAAGACAGAACTTTCAGTTGCGCATTTTCCCCTCAAAACTACAACGACGTTGCAAACGGCAAAACCCCTTAGGCTTGCAAGTGCCAAAAAGTGTCCGAGAACGGCATCTTACCACGACGGTGCCTTCCTTGCCGTGGTGCTTGTGGAAGCTGACCATGTCCTTGAGCGGGAAGTCGCAGATGACATCGCTGTTGAGGACGAAGAAGGGCTCACTGTCCGCAGACAGCAGCTCTTTGGCCAGAGCCAGTGGACCCGCCGTGCCCAACGGTTCGTCCTCTTGTGACAGCGTGATCTTCACTCCGAGCTGAAACCCGTCGAGCCACACTGACGACCATCTCTTGCCGGACACCACAGCACGACGAAGGCATTTGTAATGCAAAATCTAAAGGCTACATCACAGGAAGAGCTGAGGCCTTCTGACACACTCGCATTCACTTACAACCGAGTTCTTGTGATTTCTTAGGACGAGGAAACAATGTAGCACAAAAGGTTGATGCCGAGTAAGTATAGTGTAGCTGCTAAGTCATTAAACGTCCACGATAGACGCAAGTTACTACATGTGCTTTCTTACTTTTCTGCCGTGAGACGAAGCATGACACTTTTAGGAAGAAAACGGTGCTTTTCACACTTCTATTATACTCCGTCTCACCCTACAATGGACTACGAGCGACAGATCCAATTACAGGCAGTCACAAAGCATGTGGTATAACACTTAGATGAGTGTATACTAGCAGCACTGCTTTGGTAGTACACATGTTGGAGCAATGCACCACCTGGTTTTTAAGTGGCTCGTGACTGGAGCCGACAGCCTGTAGCTTGGGTTGTAGTTCTTCGCAATGAGACAAAGCATATTTCCTTGCATTTTGCAGCTCTTAAAAAGTTGTCTATGCAGATCTTGGAGGTTACATGTAAGCACTATGGATGGTGTGGATGGAAGTGTGTAGGTACAGAAAGTGTTTGCGTTGTACAAATAATAGTGCAAATATAGCACTCTGCAAAGCTGAGCTGTGCACAACTCGCAAAATGGGGTACCAATTGGGACGATTTTCAACTGCCACATACTATTTCCTAGTGCAACTGATCTTAAAACAAAATTACATATACTGCTGGGTCAACAGGAGAGAGAGTGACACGTCACGAACTAGACTTTAAATGAGGTGGTCTTTATACTCAAGTTTCATAAATGAAAGGTTTCAGAAAAAAAAAATAAAAAATACCAGCTTGTATGCAGCCACTGTAGTGATGCGAACGTCTGTGAGCACAATTCTCAATCTGAATGTCTGTTCATGAAAAACAAACTGAATAGTTTATGCCACTGTGTTCATTTGAATAGATCAAATCAATATTTCTCCGAACTTCTCCTTTAAAAACCGCAATTTGAGTGTCACCGAACAGCAATAAAAAAACAAGTGTGTACGGGAAGTTCGTTGCACTGCGCTCCAGCTGCACAAAATTCGTTTCATAGTGAAACAATTATGTTTTGGTTAAAATAAATAAAAAATGTTGAACAGTATAGAAACCACCACCACCAAGGTTGTACCATTAAACATAGCGAAATATCACAAATTATAACAAATACAACTGCACAATCCCAAGGTTTTATCAACAGGGAGCATGGGAAGAAACAAAAGGAACAGCAGAACATCTGAAGAGGGTTGTAGCTTCTTACATCACATGAAATGCCTCGAAACGAGGCATTCTGTGATGAAGCTTCACATGCCGACAAGTCAGTGTTGCACATACCACTGTTATTCATGTCCAGCCTATTTTATTTTTTGCACTGCACAAAATGCTTCGAAATAAAAAATATTGTGAAGCAGTTTTAGCATACCGGTAAGTAAGTGCTGCACACACTTGCATTATTCACGTTCAGCATACTGTAGTGCAGACTCGTTCAGGAATTAAGCTGTCTAACAAGTCTTGAGGGCCGTTTAACCTGTATTGAGAATGTCTCTGCCCCTCAAGTTGCAGCCCAATCTTCAAGAGACTGGAGTATTCTTCAACTGTTAAGTACCTTTTCCGCTTCCACCTTGACCTCTTTCTCCAGGAGCTCAGCACGGTAACTCACGGCCAAGATGACGTGTGTGACACCAGCCTGCAAGTTTGTAGGCACATTCATTGGTAGTCAACCCAGACGGAGGGACCATTATATAACCGACAAGTTTAAAAGCTTTACCGTAACACCCCGAGAGATAATCCACTCGTATTTTTGGCATGGTTTGATATTTTTTTTTTCAATAAACAAAGAAAGATAGCTTCTACTCAAGTACGAACATTTATTATGGCTGCCCACCTTTGTACTGTGTTCGGTTTAGGACAGGTGGCAGCTGCTAACGTCCGTTTGCTCCACTGAGAGTTAATGTCTGTCTAGCGCCGTTTGTAGAGTGCTTCAGTGATAATTTTGTGGTAAAACACCAGTCGCATCAAGTGCGCAAGTTGTGCTCCCTTTGGGTTCAAGTATCCATTCGTCCTGTCAACAATTATGCCATTTGCAAGCAGGAACTCAGTGTCCATAACTGACGGGAGTCAGAGTCCCAGTTCAAACGGTGTTTTGGTAAAGTTGAAAAAATCCCTTCGTGCTCCCTTCAAATGTACTGTTCCACTGACGAGATGAGGGACACCTGTACCTCTACAAGGGCTTCAATCTGATGCATCATCATCGGCTTGTTGCAAAACTCGACCAACGGCTTGGGACGGCTCAGCGTGAGCGGTCTCAGCCGCGTTCCGTAGCCTCCAACCAAAATAAGGGCCTTCATCTTTATTTTTTGTTTTGTCTGAAAGAAAAAACGAAACACCAAATAATTGGATTTTGTTCAAGAACAACGTTCAAGGTTCAAGGTGTTCATTGACACAACTTCCACACAGCCGAGTGCCTGAGGCAGCCAAAAGGCAGGAGCCCGTACAACCAAGTGCTGGCTGCCTCCTCGGCTGTGTGTTGACAGGTGAAATGATGATGATGAATATACAAATGAAAAATATACAATGTTGATTGAAACATACAAACCATCTAGGAAAATTAGGTGCAATACTAACGCACCTCGGTTTAAAGGGATGCTGAACCAAAATTTGGATTTAACAAAATAAGGTAGCGGGACTGTTCAACGGGGTGCCACAAACCCCAAAACACCACTCATAAAGCGATATCTCGAACAGGTAGCCGTATTTTCGTAAAATAAGGATGCAACTCAGTGAGAATCGCGACATAGCGTTTCCTGCAGAATAGTTGGGAAGGAGAGGAAACGGCCTTGCTTTGCGTCCTCGTGGAGTCAAAGTGAGAGGAGGAGGAAACGAGAATCGCGACGTCACGGGCCTTTTGGCCTTGTTCAAGCGCGCTCTTCTTTCACAAAAATACACCATCCGTTGGAGATGTCGCTTTATGAGTGATGCTTTCAGGTTTGTAGCGCCCCGCCTAGCGCTTCCGCGTTGTTTTCTGATATCAAAATTTCGGTTCAGCAATTCTTTATTTCTAACCTCAGGCAGTTGCGAAACAGGAAGAAAAGACTGTTTCGTGCTGCCAAGCGACTGTCCTCTGAGGCACGCTGGACAACGTACCATAATGGAACTAAGTCACATTTTTTTTTAAATTATACACTGCCTACCATGTTAGCGAATAATCCTGAACAATTCTGGAGTATTGTTAATCCTAACAGTCAGTCTAGCATTGTTCTGCATTCTTTTGATGGCGTAGATATACCGGGTTTCAAAAGTGCTACTGTATTAAACAATGCTTTTAGTATGTCCTTCACAGCCTCCAATGTTAATCAATTGCCAGCACTGGCCGTCCATAACTTTTTGCCAATAAGACTCTGTAACCATAGATGCCAATTGGTGTGGCTGGCGTTATTAATAATATGAAACTTTCATCCGTGTGCCGGATCAATGAAATTAACACCAAGTTCTTAAAAAGTTGCAACATGTATTCTTCCATAATTCTCTCAAATATTTATATGCGATCTCTCAACCAGGGTACAGTTCCAAGCGATTGGGTTGTTGCGCAGGTGGTTCCATACAACGTAAATCTGGTAAAAGCATACCCATTCAATTATCGACCAATTCTTCAACAAGTGTGCCATGTAGACTTTTTTAACACATGAATCTACTTGCAGTCTGATTAACCTTCTTAAATCTAATGTATTTTTCCAAACTCTCAACATGACTTACAGGAAACATTTCTCATTGAGACGCAACTAACATCATTCACGTACGATCTTCATCACTATCTCGATGTCATTACGAAGTTGATTGCGTTTTTTTAGACTTCTCCAAAGCTTTTGACAAAGTTTCCCACAATCACAATTACAATCGCTTAACATTGATTTGTGCATTCTAAATTGGATACATGCATTTTCAACTAGCCGTCTGCAATTTGTTACTGCTAATATTACCAATTCTAGCTCTGTTCCAGTTAACTCGGGTGTCCCACAGGTACTTGGCCCGCTGCTCTTTCTTATTTATATTAACAACTTGGTACTAAACATCTTCTCTTCCAACTGCCTGTTTGCTGACGATTGCATAATCTATCGAAAGATTACTGACATATCCGACACTATCCTTTTACAATCTGCCCTTAATCTGATATTGCTAAGGTGAAACCAAAGGCCAATAGAACTAAACACTGACAAATGCAAATCAACAAGAGCATCACATTCTCAATATGTGTGTCATACCTACCACCTTAGCAGTAAACCTCTCGCTGCAGTGTCTGTTTATAAATATCTTGGAGTTCACATAACGTCAAACCTTTCTTGAAAGATTCATGTCGAATACGTAGCTAGCAGTGCTAATTGCATGTTAGGGTACTTAAAAAGAAATTTCTTTCTCGCTCCGTCTTCACTGAAACTAACCATGTACAAAACTCTAATTCATACAAAATTTGAATACTCTGCAGCCGTATGTGACCCTGCTCACTCGTTGCTAATTACCATACTTGATTCCATTCAAAATCGCTCAGCCCGTTTCATTCTGTCAACTATCACCGCACCGCCAGCGTTACTGCCATGAAAAACACGTTAGGTTTACCATCACTTCTTCATCGCCGTAAAATATTTCGTTTGTGTCCTTTTCATAAAATATTCCACCAAAAATGCTGTCCTTCGTCAAAAACTAATTAACCCACCATCCCACATCTCCGCTCGCATTGATCATAGTCATAAGGTCGGCATTCCAAATTTCAAAACATCATTATTTCAATATTCTTTCATGCCTCAAACGTCGTCGGATTGGAACCACCTTCCGGCCTTGATCGCCAACATCAATGATATTGTCCTGTTAAGGGACCTTCTTACTAATATGTGCACATAGTCAATATTTTTATAGCTCACTCCCCTCTTCAATGTATTTACCTTGAGGGTATTTGAAATCAATCAATAAATAAGTTGCTTGCACTGGCGTCACATTAGCTGCCATTGTGGTATCCTTGCTGCTGAGCACGTACCATCTGCTGCGCACATTCCGCACCAGCGATCATGTTTTTCTCAGTGCAAACAAGTAAGAAGGACCACAAGCATGGTGCGACGACGGTGAATGTAGCAGTGTTGCACCCATTTCAGAGTTTATGGCTCCACATATTTCGGTATGAAAACCTGACCTCCTTCCACAAAACTAATGATCGTGACCTTTCAAGGGAGAGGCTCGCGTCGGCGTTTGTGGCGTGCAAATGCCGACGTCGACTAGCAAAACCTCTCCAAACGACGAATTCTAAAACTACTGATGACAGTCGAAACAAGACACCGTCGTCGTTTCAGTACCATATTGTTATCATCCTCATGTTAACGCCACGTCGAGAGCAGTCCACTACACCCTGGGACAGCTCTTGAACCGAAAGTCCAACTTTGCTGGCCTCCAACAACTTGCTGACAGATTGGTGCGTTGCAGAGTTGCTTTACGAACGAGGAATGCTATACGCACGACGTCGTGCACTGCGACCGGAAATGGCTATACGCACGACGCGAAAACTTTTGCTTCTCGCCTGGTTTAGGGGAGAGAGGGGACGGGGTCTTGGGTAAACATGTGTCAGTGAATCATGCACTAGCTTTTAACAACTTCCAAAAATTAATTACGTAAAAAAAAACTATATAAAAAAGATTGTTGCAACAGACTGTGGCGTAGCTCTGTGGTCACGCGGCTGCTTCCCACGCAGTGGACCCAGGGTCAAATAAAAATAAAAAAAAACGGAGGGTTTACATTTCTTTTTATGTTATTGATAACATTTTTTTTCTTATTGCAACAATCGCTGTAAAGAAAATTAATGTGTTGTCGACAAAACGTTGCTTCCAAACTCAACCAGCTCGACCTGTAAGGGCTGCTTCACAGATTTGCACTTGCTTACAGCCCAGTTTTTGTGAGCTTTTACGACGAAAGAACACAGTGGCACGCTGGAGCCATCTATGAGGTGACCCTGGAACTGCTTTTAACTAGCGCGAAAGGAAAGTTTTTCAGTATTTGCGAGATCAAATGTACATACTAGCTTTGAGAAATAGTCGTTTCTAACATTGTCATGTTTTTCGAGGTAAGAAAGAACAATGCGCGAATAAAACAGGAAATATACGGAAATGCCAGGTGTTTCATGCCCACCTGATAGATGGCGCACTTTAGATGGCGCCAGTCAGCCGTAAGAGATCCCAGAAAGTTTTAAGGTTGTAAGCAGCCGCAAGTCTGTGTGAGCCAGCCTTAAAAACTTAGTCTTAATGTTGTCCGAGTGACAATATTTGAAAATGGTTTCAATATTTTCCTGCGTCCGGCTCTTCTACGCCTCTTATCTGCTCGCGGCAACACACACTCAAGTAAACACCTTCGGCCTTCAACCACAGATGGAGTTGAGCTAAGCGCGATCTGACGCAGAAAGCGCTCGATTATGCTTACTATTGAAGTTGTACACAAGGTAGGATATCTTGGGAGGTTCAGCTTACCTTTTGTGGAGCTCAGCTCAGCATTTTAGTCGGTGCCACGAATGCAGTGGCCGTGTGTAGGTGCAGCGCCGAAGTCGAAAGAGTCGAAAGCGACACATCCACAGCCGGCAGCGGATGAGGCCGATGACGCCATCATGTTCATGTCGATGCGACCGTGAGCCGGCTAGAGAGGCTATCGGCCACGTCAGGCGTGCAGAAATCATAAAATATTGGCGATATGGTGATGCTCCGGTGGCTTGCTTGATTAAAAATAGTTGATATTTAAAACTATTTTATTTTACACAAAATTTGATATTTGAAGACTAAAGTCAATTTTTCAACCTTTTTTTTTTCAATCGAAACTGGTCAAACTGAAACCAAAACTCCACAGAGGTCACC
>JAZHYW010001487.1:0-30140 GCA_037355805.1 Ixodes ricinus | reverse complement strand
TACTGTAGTTACTCAAACTTTCTCTTTCCCCTTCCCCTTTTCAAAAGAACACCTCAGCCGGCGCTAACTTTTCATCTCGGGAGAAGACCACTCTTCACAAACGGTTATAGTTGGCAAGGAGGCTGACTTCGACTTAACTAGTCCCCGGTCTTTGCGGTTTCCAAAAGGGAAAACCCTTCGGTACTATCGGATCCCCGCGGAGACAGATAGAGCACGGTCGTTTCAAGGATGGGGCGCTCGAAGCTTGGGCGAAAACGCGGTATCGTTTCACGCGTGCACGCATGGCTGGTATAAAAAAGTTCCCCACATTCCTAACGGAACCGGCCCATCTTCGTGTGTGCGTCTGCGGGATTGTTGTCCCGCGCCGCCGGTTTTAACCCTCACGCGGCGTTGTTTTGGCCGGCAGAACTTTTGTTGACCGTCGATATTGTAAGGCCGTGGTGTCCTCATCCTCCCAGGCAACAGTTCCTTTGCTTTCCATTCTGCAATACTCTGACTGACTGACTCCTCCTGCGTGGCCGTCAGTGTTCGCTGCGTCAACGACACATTCGTACCATTTCGCTCCTCGTGACACAGGGTGCGCTGCTCGCTTTACTGTCACGGGCCGTCCTATCTAACACAACGAGCGCGAAAGGTCGTGGTCATCTGCTCGTTCCGAAAGGGCGGGACGTTCATATAGGCCAATGAGGGCCCCGAATCAATACGACTTCTGCCGATTTCTACACATTAAAAATTTACGACGCCTGCTGGTCTCTTAAAACGTGTTGCTTTCTCTTTTTAACTGCTCCAATGTAGCTTGCCGCCTATAATAAAATTTAAATGATCATTGAATATAACAGGGTGGAACTACTGTATTTCATTTTTAAGTGGGAACATTTAAAAAGGGCAAATATATTTCAGTTTCTGAAGACGCACAATTCGCAAGTCCGTTTCGAGCCGTAAAAACACGTTTTTCTACGATATTGACGCTTAAATATAGAACATACAAAACAAATACACACTTTCTCGGCTTATTTTTTGCGTAGACAACTATCATATTTACATTTTTACAAAAAAAAATGTTTTTTTTTTAGAAAATCGATTTCAAGTTTGGTACGTTTTGGTTTTAGCATAACATTAACGTAAACGTACCGCAAAGGATATTTTATACAGCTGAGTCATTTTATAATATATATACAGAGCGTGTCTTGAGCTCTTCAAAGACATAAAAAATATTGATGTTACCCAAGTAGATCGCCAGTATTTAATTGTCGAAGTTCGTCAACAATTAACCGAGGGGGCGTTTTTGACATTTTTACAGAAAAAAAGCAAGACGCCTAAAATTATTTCATGATATTAGAGCCTGTGCTCACAGAGTGCTTGAAAAAAAGTTAATATAATGTGGACTGAAAATCCACGGCGGGAGATGGAGCGAAACATCCGACCCACGACGGATGTGAAAAACACTGCTTTCCGCCGCGGCCTCTTTTAAAATTCGTAAGTCGAGAACGAAAAATCCGACGGACTTGCGGTTTGCGGCTACTGCATTTTTAGAGATGACGCCATAACATATATTTTTTTCAGCGAAATTAAAACCCATATATATATATATGTGTGTGTGTGTGTTCGTGCGTGCGTGCGTGCGTGCGTGTGCGTGTGCGTGTGCGTGTGCGTGTGTGTGTGCGTGTGTGTGTGTGTGTGCATGTGTTTGTCTAGCGTGATGGCCAAAAAGCGACAACGTTCGGTCTTAGGCTACCATTTTATATCCATTCGCGTTTTCCTGGCACGCGCCCCTCCCAGAGCGCGCTTCTTCTTCTTCGCCGTGGCGATACCAGCGATCATCACACTATCCCCCTTCACGGGAAGTTGCCGTCCCGGCACTAGGCTTCTCACGCCAGGGGCACTCAATCGCGATACCGCGCGGGTCGACTCAATAGGGAGTTTTAGTAGATCGTTCCGATGTCTATACGATACCCCCGATAACGATACGATGCATGCGCAAAGGCGGCGGCGGAGTATCGGGTATCGTTATCGGAGTCATCGGAACGATCTACTAAAACTTTCTAGTAGAGAGTTTTAGTAGATCGTTATGATACCTCCGATACCTCCGATAACGATACTATATATGTAAGCGCAAAGGCGGAGGCAGAGTATCGGGTATACGTTATCGGAGTCATCGGAACGATCTACTAAAACCCTCTAATGTTTCTCGTGGCCGAAGGATGCATCGCTTTTCTGGCTCTGCCTGCTGTGGCACGTCTACGGGCAAGTCCGTTGGAGTGACGTCACCAGGGGGCAAAGGAACGACTGGAAGTTGATCGTCGTCCAGGAGGTCGGCATCGTTCGCTTGCGGCGTATTGTGCTGGCCTCCGTCGGTAACCTGGTCCCCGTTTTCCTCCGCTTGGTCGTCGACGTGAAGTTCGTTGTCGAGGATGTCTAACAGCGGTGGGTTCTCAGAAGCGTCGGCCAGTTGCGGATCCTCGGCTGCTTGTACCGGCGGTAGATGTTCCACTGCATCGACGTACAGATCATCACCTTCAAGGTCTGTTATGTCTGGGTAGTCGGGGACTGCTGGGGGAGAAGGAGCCGGGTCATTATCTTCGTTTTCTGTGATTATTATTTCCGGGAAGTCTTTGAGTGCAGGTGCAGGTAGAGGCAGGTTGTTATCCGTGACGTGTGATAACGTCCTGGCAGGCAACAAGACTGGCTCCTTCCCATCGGCTACCCGCTTCAAACGGTTGTGGTGTACAACCCGCCGCTTTCTTTTTCCTCTTTCTTCCTGGATTCTGTACACGTTGTTAGGCAGCTTCTTGAGGACTACATATGGACCCAGCCATGGCAAATATAACTTCGAGGACTGTCCTCGTGGCACAGCGGGTGAATGTAGAACAACTCTGTCGCCAAGTTTGTAGTCTTCTTCACTGATCGTGCTGTCATAGTGGCGCTTCTGTGCATCCTTTGCTTTCATGTCATTCACGATTGCATGGTCGCGAGCCTTTTGTAATGATGTCCGTAGACGCGATGCGTGTTGTTCGTAACCGGACATCGACGCCATGTTAGTGTGGCCGTGCACATTGAGTAGCATGTTAGCTGGGATATTCATGTTCCTACCGAAGAGCAGATAATAAGGACTCTAACCAGTCGACTCATGCACGCTCGAGCGATAGGAGATCATGACGAGAGGGAGCTTGATGTCCCAGTCAGTCTGTGTCTCATTGACGTACGCACTCAAGCTATTCATCAGCGTGCGATTGAATCGCTCGACCAATCCGTCTGACTGGGGGTGGCAAGGGGAGGTACTTGTCTTTCGGATGCCCAGAATCGAGCACATTTCTTGAAATACGTTGCTCTCGGAAGTTCTGCCTTGGTCAGAGTGTAGTGCCGATGGTATCCCGTAGCGACTGAAGAAGTTGTGGACGAGGCTGTTGGCGACCTCCCTTGCTTTCTTGAGTTTTCAGAGGAACGCTTCAACCCATGGAGTGAAATAGTCGCTCACCACCAAGATGTACTTGTGGCCTCTTTCTGTCGTTAGGAACGGACCAGTGATGTCAATAGCCACGCGCTCAAAAGGGAAGGCGGCCGCTTCCTGAATCAGTGGTGCTCGTGGTCTTGGGTTTGGTGCCTTACGAGCGGAGCACTAACACATCTCGAGCACCAGTCGGCTACACTTGGTGCCATTCGAATCCAGAAAAACCTTTCTGCCGCCTTCCTCAGTGTCTCGGCGCGCTCAAGATGCCCGCCCCCGGTGCATCATGAACGGAGTCTAGGGTCCGCGGTATCCATGTTTCGGGGATCACGGGAACGGAGGTTGGCTTTAGTGTTTTTGCCCACATGAGGCAGCCGTCAACGAGCCTTAGCTTCTGCCGGTTGCGAAAGAGCACTCATTTCATTTCATTTCATTTATTTGACCCTTAAATGCCCACAGGGGCTTTACATAAGGGGGGGCAAATTTAAACATTCAAAATATCACAAACAAACAAAAGACTAGGGTGTTAATGAACGCGGGCAAACAGGACGCTAGGTGGTGACGAGAGAGGAAATGGCAGATCTGAAATTGTTGCATTCTGTGATGCTCACAATAAGTTCCGGCAGGTTGTTCCCAATCAGTAATAGCCAATTGTAGGGAGAAAATTTGAAGAGGTTAGTCCTAGGCGTAGTCAGTTGAATTTTGAGTGGGTGGTCAGTGCGGGGGGAGATGTGGGTGGCCGGTGGGCAGTATTCATCTTTTTTAAAGGAAAAGTTATAATATATTTTGTGCAGGTGGGTAAGACGTGATACTTTTCGCCTGCCGCGCTGCATCGACTCCCGCGCTGCATCGACGAATCTCTCCTGCCGGCGTGGCTGCAAGCAGGGCGTCGATGATGGGCGAAAGCTGCGGGTCACGTCGTTGTTCTTCTCGAAGGTCTGTCATGGTGAATGAAGACTGTGCAACTGTCATGAGCGCGACATGTTGGCCTTCATTCGCCGGGAAGGCCGTCGGGACAACGAATCTGCATTACAATGTTGCTTTCCCGGCCGATGCGAGACGATGAAGTCATACTCGCCGAGTTCGTTAATCCAGCGGGCGACTTGGCCTTCCGGTTCTTTGAAGCTGTGTAGCCATTGAAGCGCGCTGTGATCCGTCCTGCAGGTGAATCGCCGTCCAAGCAGGTAGTGCCTAAAGTAACGGACGAAATAAACCAGGGCCAGAATTTCTTTCCTGGTCACACTGTAGCGTCGTTCAGGCTTCGTGAGGGTACGACAGCCGTAGGCGATTACCCTCTCCTTCCCATCCTGTACTTGGGATGGTACCGCGCCGATACCGTTTTCACTTGCGTCCGTGTTGAGGATAAAGGGTAGCTCGAAATTTGGAAACGCCAGAACTGGAGAGTTCGTGAGGCTCTGATTGAGCTCTTCGAAGGAATCTTGGCACAGTTGTGTCCAGACTTATTGAACTTGCTTCTCCAACAATTAGTGAAGCGGGGCCGCGATGCCGGCAATGTTTGCAACAAATTTCCGGTAGTACGAGGCAAGTCCTAAGAATGAATGAAGATCCTCGACGCTTAAGGGCTGTGGCCACTTCGAGACCTTTTTTGTTTTCGTCTCGTCGGTTCCGATTCCCGTAGCCAAAATTTTGTGGCCCAGGTACAAAACGCTGTTGCTGAAAAAGCGGCACTTTGAAAGTTTCAACTTGAGACCTGCATCTCTCAACGCCTTCAGAACTTGTCGAAGGTGCATGACGTGTTCGGCTTCCGTTCTGCTGAAGATGATAAGATCGTCGAGATAGCAAAGACAGAAGTCAAATTTTCCAACGATCATTTGCATCAACCGTTGAAATGTCGCAGGAGCGTTGCACAGCCCAAATGGAAGGACATTAAATTCGAAAAGTCGCTTGATGTGTGGCAAACGCGGTTTTCTCTCGAGACCCCGTCGACATCTCCATTTGCCAATATACTGACGCCAGATCGATGGTGCTGAAATATTTAGCACCGTTCAGGGCTTCGACGGTGTCATCGATCTAGGTAGTGGATATGCGTCCTGTGTGTGACCTCGTTAAGCCGACGGTAATCTACGCAGAAGCGCAAGCTTCCGTCCTTCTTTTTCACTAGAACGACTGGCGCAGCCCATGGGCTGTTAGAAGGACGAATTACTCCCGTGTCCAGAATTTCATGCGTTTTCGTGGTCACAACTTCGCGGCGGTTTGGAGGTAAGCCGCGCGGGGCTTCTTTAGTTGGGCCTGCGGCACCAGTGTCGAACGAATGCGTCAGAAGTGACGTTCTCCCCAAGTTCGAATCCCTTGAGAAATTATATCCTCGAAGTCAAGAAGCGTACCTTCGATGAGTTTTTGTTGATCACCCTAGAGGTGTTGTGATGCGGCAAGCTCATCTTGCAGCGAGGTGAGTGTCCATTTTTCTCTTTTCGTCGCAGAGCAGACGCTGTATCGTGCCGCCTGCGCATGCCTCTTGTCAAGGGGAGCAGCGGAGTACTCGCCTTCAGGGTGGTCAAAAGCGTGCAGGGTTCCGAGACTTGTACCCTTGAATAAGGTGACCGGCTCTTCGGAATGGTTGATGACACATACTGGTAGCTTATCGGACATTGTCAAAACGGTCAAGGTGACTTCAGTATTCTTTTTCACGAGGAGATCCGGGCGAGGTTCGAGAAGCCCAGTACCGAACTCTGCCGTATTCGGTGAAATGGTCCCGAGAACGATGGTTGCGGTCCTCGGTGGCAGGACCGACGTGATAGAAAGCTGAACTCTTTGGGTCTGGGCACACGGGCTCTCTACTTGTCGTTCGAGTTTTCTCTCGCTGAAGTCAACCCAGGATCGGTGTTTTATTAAAAAGTCCAGTCCCAGGACAAACTCATGTAGAATGCCGGGAATAACAATGACAGGATGGCTCACCGAGAGGTCTGCAACCTCAATGTTTAAGCTGCATGTTCCCCAAACTTCGAAGGCGGCGCCGTTAAGGCCAATGACTCCCTCTCGGTGAGTGAGCTCAAGGTCAGGGTTGTCGTGCGAGAGCTGAAGCCACTTGTCGCCTCGTAAAATGGTCGCTGACGACCCGGAGTCAACAAGCATGTTCATGGAAATTCCGCCCACTTTCCCCTTTACTGTTACTTGGGGTGCGGAACAATTCCCTGATTTCTTCGTTTTACAATCGTAGGGTTCTCACTTCGCAGTGGCGCACGCTGGTCAGAGTTTGCACACGATCTTGCGAGGTGGCCAGTACCGCCACAATGAAAACATCGTGGTCGCCTCCTAGGAGTGTTTCCGCAGGGAAAGCTTTGGCCGTGCTCCTGGAAGTGACTCTGCGACTCGATGAAACTGTTCACTGTGGCGCGAAGGTCGGCCACGCTGCTGGTCAACGCCGCAATGGGATCGCCTGTGGGTCGTGTAGTGGCTTCTGAAGTGTTACCCACGGCGGCGCAGAGTATTGGTGTCCCCGTACCCGCAGACAGTTGCCCAATGGATGTTAGCCTTGAGGCTATCTCAAGAGCTTTCTCAAACGTTGCAGGGTCAGCGGCGAGGACTTGGAGACCCAGAATGAGGTGTCATTGGAGACCCACAATGAACTGGTCTCGTATCATCGGGTCACCCACCTGTATTGACACCTCTGGATACGCCTGTCCAAAGAGGTCCACAAGGTCGTAGGCGTAGACGTATAGGGCTTCCGTGGGTTGATGACCGCGGGACCGAAACTGTGCCGCAGACACAGCACGCTGGCCTGCCGACGCCAAACGAAGTGTCGACGCCTTCACTAGTGCGGGTAAAGTGGCCTTGTCTTGGTCGGGAAGATGCTCGAAGACGCGGAAGGCCCATCCTCGGAGGCGTGTCGGCAGGTACACCACCTTTTGGCGTCGTCCCAACCGTTGGCGGCCGCGCAAGCGGAGAAGAGCTTTGCCCATGACTCAAAGCTTCCCTCACCGGTGAAGATGTCCGGGAGAACGGGGAATACAGGTTCGGTGGCCATCCCACCGCTGCCACCAATTGTAGCGTGATGGCCAAAAAAACGACAGCGTTCGGTCTTAGGCTACCATTTTATATCCATTCGTGTTTTCCTGGCACGCGCTCCCAGAGCGCGCTTCTTCTTCTTCGCCTTGGCGATACCAGCGATCATATATATATATATATATATATATATATATATATATATATATATATATATATATATATATATATATATATATATATATATATATATAACTGGGAAGAAAAAAACCTTTGGGGAAAACCGCAACAACGGACGATTTATTCTTCAACGTTTCGGCTGGAGTCCGGCCTTCGTCAGGAAGGCCGGACTCCGTCCTTCCATGTGCGAGCGCGCGAGTCTTCCTGACGAAGGCCGGACTCCGGCCGAAACGTCGAAGAATAAATCGTCCGTTGTTGCGGTTTTCACCAAAGGTTTTTTCTTCCCAGTTTATACCCACGCCTTCGGCCTCCCGCCCCCATGCCTGTTGTATATATATAGCCCCGCCACCATACCCGTTGATTTTGGCAAGGTCCGTAAGGCTCGACAACATAATTGACGTGGGAGGTTTGGTGAATTATTTTGTATGGACCGCGATAACGTGGAAGGAGCTTGTGAGCGAGGCCGATGCGACGCTGAGGTGTCCAGAGCAAGACCAAATCTCCGGGAGAGTAAACGGCGACGTTGCGCCCATGATCATAGCGGACACATTGCCGCTCTTGCGAATCTAGAGTCCGAAACCGTGCTAATTGGCGTGCCTCCTCAGCACGACACATGGCGTCGAGCGTGTGGTCTGTGAGCGTAGTGTGATGTTGCAATGGAAGCAGGGAATCAAGCATGAGGGATGGTTCACGGCCGAATAGAAGATAGAAGGGCGAATAGCCTGTTGTGTCGTGGCGCGAGGAGTTGTAGGCGAAAGTTACGTATGGAAGGACAGTGTCCCAATTGCGGTGGTCGGTGGATATATACATAGAAAGCATCTCGGAGATCGTCCTGTTGAGTCGTTCAACCAGGCCATTTGTTTGGGGATGATAGGCCGTGGTCTGTTTGTGGACAATGGAGCAGTTTTGTAAAACTTCACTGACGACTCTGGATAAAAAGGGGCGACCTCGGTCGGAGAGGAGTTCTCTTGGTGCACCATGCTTGAGGATTATATCTTCAAGAGGGAAATAGGCGACATCGACAGCAGTGCCAGTGAAAAGGGACCTTGTAATCGCGTACCGTGTGGCATAATCTACTGCAACTACCACCCAGCGTTTGCCAGTGCCGGACTCAGGAAATGGGCCGAGAAGGTCCACTCCCACTCGATGAAACGGGTGGTCAGGAGGAGCCAAAGGATGAAGTAGTCCCGAGGGCCGCGTAGATGGTGTTTTGCGACGTTGGCAGGAGTCACACGAGGAGACATATCGTTTGACTGCGCGGTACATGTTTGCCCAGTAGAATCGCTGTTTGACGCGGGCATAGGTTCGAATGATACCTAAATGGCCCGAACATGGTGAGTCATGCAGCTCGGCGAGCACTGTGGTCTGAAGATGCTTAAGAACGACGATAAGTAAAGGAGCACCGTCTGGCCAAAAAGTTTGGCGATAGAGGATGCCGTCATTAATTTTGTAGAGACAGGAAGATGATCGATTTGTTCCGGCGGTGACCTGATTTATAATGGTTTGGAGAGTACTATCACGACGCTGTTCCCATCCGATGTTAAGAATCGCGGATATGGAAAGAAGCGGGAGTGTCGCACTATCGGGCGTGGAGTCCGCTGGGTCTACTGGGTGCCGAGAAAGGCAGTCGGCGTCTCTGTGAAGTTTCCCTGATTTGTGGATGACCGTATAGTCATACTCCTGCAGACGGAGGGCCCAGCGTTCAAGGCGGCCTACAGGATCTTTAAGTGATGAGATCCAGCAGAGTGCGTAGTGATCTGTGACGATAGAAAATGGGCGTCTGAAGAGATAGGGGCGGAACTTTGTAATAGACCAGATTATAGCCAGACACTCACGTTCAGAAATGGTGTAGTTTTGTTCAGCCGGTGAAAGTGTGCGGCTGGCGTAGGCAATGTCACGTTCTTGGCCTGGTTGGTGCTGGGCCAATATTGCTCCAATGCCGTGGCCGCTGGCGTCAGTACGTAGCTCAGTAGGAGCGGATTGATCAAAATGGCCTAAAATGGGGCTGGATGTCAGAGCTGTCTTCAAAGCTTCGAAAGCTGCCTGTTGGTCGGCAGTCCACAGATATGATTGGTTTTCTTTAGCAGGTTTGTAAGAGGACGCGCAATGTGAGCAAATCGGCAAATAAATCGACGAAAGTACGAACAAAGTCCGAGGAAGCTGCGGACGTCTTTAGGTGAGGGCTGGTGTTGGGAATTCTTGGACAGCTTTGGTTTTGTCGGGGTCAGGTCTGATGCCGTTTTTGTCCACAAGGTGACCGAGCACTTTGATTTGAGAGCTTCCAAACACGCATTTCAAGGAATTCAATTGAAGGTTTGCCTTTCGGAAGAGAGCGAGTGCCTGATCGAGTCTCTCTGGATGAGATGGAAATGTTGTGGAGAAAATTATTACATCATCTAGGTAGCATAGGCATGTTGTCCATTTGAGCCCTCGCAAAAGTCGGTCCATCATGCGTTCGAAAGTCGCTGGGGCATTGCATAAGCCGAACGGCATTACTTTGAATTCGTAAAGACCGTCTGGAGTTATGAACACAGTTTTTTCTCTATCTGACTCGTCGACGTTGATCTGCCAATATCCGGTACGAAGATCGATGGAAGAGAAGTACTGGGCGCCGTGTAGACAATCAAGTGTATCGTCGATACGTGGCAGTGGGTATAAGTCCCTTTTTGTGATCTTGTTGAGCCGACGATAGTCAATGCAGAATCGCAACGTCCCATCCTTCTTTTTGACAAGGACAACTGGGGAGGACCACGGGCTAGAGGATGGTTGAACGATATCTTGCGCCAGCATCTTATCAACTTCTGTTTGTATAAAGCGGCGTTCACTGGCAGAGACTCGGTAAGGACGGTGATGTAGAGGTGGTTGAGTCCCTGTATCGATGTGGTGTTTTAGTTGCGGTGGTCCGACCGAGAGGGCGACTCCCTAGATCAAATACGTCATGATGTTTGTAAAGGAGATTTTGAACGTCCTGTTTCTGTCGCTCGTCCGGTGTGGGGTCGATCATACTTTTGAGTTTATCGAGGAGGGAACTCGCCAGAGGACTTTGAGGAGGAGATGGCGACATGTCCACGGCTATAGCAGATACACTTTGCGTTATAAAGGACGATGTTTCGGCTAGTGAAGTTCCGCTGGACAAAACTTGTGTAGTCTGGCTGAAATTAACCACCCATAGATAGGTTGTAACAGCCGTGATTCAAACAAGAGAATGGGGGACAGCAAGTTGTTTCGTTACAAAAATGTCGACTCTTGGAGATGCAATATAATCGCCATCAGCTGTAGGGTTGTTTGATGCGACTCTGACTGCGACGGCGACAAGTGGCGGAATACGATGGCTGTCCGTAGAATGTAGCTTTGAAAGTAGTGGTTGCGGAATATCTGTTGGAGCGGCGACGTCAAGTTCGATTTCTCTTTTTTGCGCTGTCAATGAGGGCAGAGTGGGCAGAAAGAAATTCCCATCCGAGTATTAATGGGTTGGGACAGCTAGATATGACCGTAAACAAGACGAAGGTCGTTTGGTGATCAAGATTTATATGGGAGCCGCACATGCCAATGGAACGTATAACATGGCCGTCTGCGCCGATCAGTAGTTTGGAGTCTGGGGGTGTCAACGGTTTGTGTAGCTGTCGTCTCAAATCTTCCCTCATTATAGATATGGCAGCTCTATTGTCTATAAGGGCGAATATGCTGGTACCGTCGATTGTAATGAGCAATTGATTGTGGACAGCGGCGCATGCGTCGTTTGGAGGATTTGTGGGCAGTGACAGTGATGCAGCTTCACCTCTTGAAGCTGCATGAGTCAGTTTTTCCGAGCTTCCCGGGAGTACGAGCTGGCGAGATAGGGCGGCGAGGAGCGGGCGACAGAGACTGGCGGCGACGTGGGGAGAAGGAGTGGTGGTAGATGGGGCGCGATACAAAGTCTTCGTCTTGGGTATGAACAGGGAGCGGGGTGGGGAGAAACGATCATCGAAGAAGCGGCGGTAACTAAGAAGAAAGGTGCGTGGTTGGTTATTCCATCGGCTGCGGCAGTAGCGGGCAATGTGACCAACGGCATTGCAATGAAAGCGGATGGGTTTGTTGTCCGGTGTCCTCCACGCTGCAGGGTCTCGTCGCGGAACTCGACCCTCCGGATTAGCTGCTGTATGAGCTGGGCGATCGGAGGAAGCCCAGGCTCTACGTGTTGGTGCTGGAACATGAAGTTTATCGATTTCTTGGCGGATGACGGCTTGAACTGTAGATATGGAAATTGTTTCTGGCTCTGCAGCAGAGTGGGAGAAAGCATTGGGCGGGAGCATCGCTTCTTGCTCACGACGTACAATTTTAGCGATTTGTGTTTCCGATGTTGGAGTTTCCTCCACGTGAAAGTGGCTGTCGTGTTAGGGAGCCGGGTGAAGTTGGAAGTTATCCGGCGCTTCTTGACCTCTTCAAATCGCCGGCATTCCTTCACTGGGTTTCGGCGGTGGAGCGGTCCTTAAAAACGAGAAGTTGAAACGCGTCATCCGCAATGCCCTTGAGGATGAGTGAAATTCGTTCGGAGTCGGCCATGTCCGCGTCGGCTTTGTGGCAAAGCGACAAGATGTCTTGCACGTACGCCATGTACGACTCGGTCGAGGTTTGGACACGGGATGCAAGTTTTCGTTTTGACGATAGTCCTCGGCCTGTGGGATCGCCAAAGAGGTGTTGAAGTTGTTCCTTACACAAATCCCACGAAGTGATGGTTTCTTCATGGGTTAGGAACCAGGTCCGTGCCGTGTCCTTCAGATAGAAAATGATATTGGCCAGCATGATGGTAGGATCTGTTGTAGGGAACTGATGCGCTCATAGAGGTAGAGCCACTCCTCGACGTCTTGGTCTCCGGTTCCGGTGAAATTTCCAGGGTCTCGCGGCTGGGAGAGGATGAGTGGTGGTGTAGGTATTGTCGGAGTACCTTCGGGCGGGGTACCGGTATTGGGCATTTTGCTCTGCAGTGGGCGGCGGCGGTTTCGAAGGTCCAGGTTGGGCGAGGCGTAGAGGTACGGGGGAAAATATTCACCTCCACTAAAATGTTGCGGTGATTATGAGATGATTTAATTTACATTGAAGGAACACCGGAAAAATAAGGGTTCTTGCAAAAATATTCCAAAAGCCGGGACTCATATATGATCAAAAAAACTGCGCCGACTTGACATAACAAAATAAACAATTTAATCAAACGTTTCGTCTCCCATGCGGGAGACATCATCAGTGAAACCTTGCTTTCCTGCTTGAAGGTTTCACTGATGATGTCTCCCGCATGGGAGGCAAACGTTTGATTAAATTGTTTATTTTGTTATGTCAAGTCGGCGCAGATTTTTTTATCAATAAGGGTTCTTGTAGAAAACCAAGCGAGCTGCTCTAGCGTCTTCGTCTTTTTTGGTCCCCAATCTCGAGACTGCCTATTTTTCCTCTTCGCATCACTATAAATATATATATATATATATATATATATATATATATATATATATATATATATATATATATATATATATATGGGTGATTTCATCTCAAATCGTATATATATTTTTAGAGCGCAGCTCTTAGGCGCCCGTTTCCAGCTTGAGGCGGCGTCGCCGTCGGCGTCGGCGTCGGCGTCGGCGTAACCGCGCGGTGCATCATGGGAAATATCCCATAGTGCACCGCGCGGGGAGGAGGAGGAGGAGGAGGAGGAGGGGGAGGAGGGAGAGGAGGAGGGGGGAGGAGGAAGGAGGAGGGGAATGAGGGAGGATGGGAGGGAGGAGGAGGGGAGAGAGGAGGAGGGGGAGAGAGGGAGGAGGAAGGGGAGGAGGAAGGAAGGGGAGGGATGAAGGAGGAGCGCAGGAGATGGAGGAGGAAGGGGGGAAGGAGGTGGAGGAGGGGAGGATAAAGGAAGAGGGGGAGGACGAGGGGGAAAGGAATGGGAGGAGGAAGGAGGAGAAAAAAGGAGGAAGGGGAGGAGGAGGAAGGGAGGAGGGGAGGAGGATTATTTGGTAGGATGAGGAGTTGAGGAGGAGGGAGGGGAGGAGTTTACCCTCCTCAGTACCCTTCCCTCCTCCTCCTCAAGAGCTGCGCTCTAGTTCGGCGTTACAGGGAGTTGTAAACGGCTTTCATTTTAATGCGAATATTAATGCGAATAGCATTCTTTGGATACTTCACACACTTTTCGTCTATGTATCTATCTATCTATCTATCTGGCTATCTAACCTCTTACGCCGCGGGTCGATAAATAAATAAAAAAGACCGGCGCCGGCTGGGATTCGAACCGTTGACCCTTTGATACAGCAGGCAGACGCGCTAACCACAGAGCTATGAAGGCAGTCATTCAACGCACTCTAAACGGTTGTTTATATCTTTACCATAGGACGCGCTTTACAGCGCTGTCACAGTACCAGTGCGCGCGCGTCCATGCACGAGGGCTCATTCCGCTCTCGTGAGGCTGAGCACGGCCGCTAGCTCACCCTCTCCCGCGCTCGGGAGAGGGTGATGTAGCGGCCGTGCTCAGCCTCACGAGAGCGGAATGAGCCCTCGTGCATGGAACGCGCGCGCACCGGTAGCTGTGACAGCGCTGTAAAGCGCGTCCTATGGTAAAGATATAAACAACCGTTTAGAGTACCGTTGGTTGAGACTAGCTGAGACGCCAGAAAGTCTGGTCGGTACCATTTTGAGTGTTTGTGCGTATGGCGCGTGCTTTGCTCGCCTTCCTAAGTGACACAAACGCACGTGCTGGGCTGCGGAGATCGTGCGCAGGGCTGTGAAAGTGTCAACAAATTTAGAATCGCCTCAAGAGTGGGCTGGCGTATCTAGAGTGTGCCGGCCACCTGACGAACGCGCATAACTCCGCACCGTTTGATGCCATTCGCATTAACGTAGATCATCATTCCCAAAGGATGGGTTCTGCTGATTGTTTTTGTTTATTTTTGTAAGTTCTTGTGTTATAACTTTGACTTTTACTCCGTCCTTTTTTGAAAGTTTGTTTCCCGCGTAACTAGCGTTCTTGTGCCTAGTCTTCATTATTCCCGTGAACTAATACAACTTTTTTTCGGCACTTCACCCTTTTTTTGCGTGACTTTTTTCGGCATTAAATTAGCATTTTATTTTTATCATCCCACGGCTGCTGTGTATACGCACATTACTTTTGCTATATATATATATATATATATATATATATACAACACGGGCACTTCACACCATCGTACGTGGTCTCCGAGGAGGAAATAAACGAACATAAAGATGAATGAACCGTCCTTACTCGAATGAATCAAAGAATAAAGTTTTCACGAACCCGCCGAAAGCCAAAATAACGGCGGACCTCAGGATTGATAAACTGTTGATTCATCTATATGTATTCGTATTGGATATATATATATATACATGTATACATATACATATATACATATATATACGTATATATATATATATATATATATATATATATATATATATATATATATATATATATATATATATATATATATATATATATATATATATATATATATATATATATATATATATATATATATATATATATATATATATATATATATATATATATATATATATATATATATGTACGTGTATGTGTGTGTGTGTGTGTGCATGTGCGCGTGGTTGGACTCTGGCGGGCCTTTTCAATTCAACTCCTTTGAACGCGGGTTCTGTAAGGGCGCCAGCAGTACGTGCATTACTAGTCCTGATCCATATAATATCGATGTGTCCTTCCATGTGCGAGCGCGTGGGTGTTCGCGTGTATGTGTGTTTCTCTTGTATGTTTGCAATGTTTCCCATTATTATTTGGACGAGAGATTTCACGCCGGTCATCTTTAAAGTCTCGGCAAAGTGACGATGTGCGTGACGAGCATATTGACTTTAGAATCATCAACTTCCATGACTGAAATAAAAAGGAGAATATAGATCATTTTTCTCTTGCAACATTGTCAAAATTAAGCAAATGTACTGAATGCTTTCAAGATGGAATAACAAGGCACCAAACTGAAACAAGCACCATGGCAACACGCAGATCGACTTAGCTGACGACTCTTACTTAGCAAGAGACGCATACTCTTTCGTTGTGGATACAGATCAGAAAGCAATGTCCGGCCACGCGTTGGTAACGACGATAACGGCAGCCGCCATGACACCAACCTATCAGGAAAGCTTGTCTGTTATTTCACCAAAAGTAGTTAAGTCACTAAATGCACAAGGATTCTTCACTGTCATCCTGGCCCTACATGAATCGCTCAGTGACAAGTCAATGGCGTGGATCGATCGGCTTCCTTTCCCCGTTCAGGTGTGGACTCACTTCGGAAGCCAGGAAGTGGAACGTCTGAAGAATCACACCATGTCCGACACGAAGGTGATCGTCCTGGTACCAGCCTCCACGGAGCACCAGAGAACCGTCATCTTGGAGCATCTCAGGCGCCACGTCATCTACCTGTCCCTTGTCCGCCTGCTGTTCGTTCTCGAAACGGCGGATGGCCTCTCTTACAAGGAATATCCCGAAGTAAGCTGCATCGTGATATCGCTGAACGCAACAGCAGCTGACGTTCCCAAAACAGACTTTTGGAACTGCACGGAACGGTCAGTGGTGCCTGCTGACAAGTTGTTCGTCAAGAATCGGCCAAGGGCGTGGACTGGGCTGAAGCACAAGACCTTTGTTGTAAGCGCCCTCCTAAAGAATGCCTCAGGTCGTATTTTCTTGAGCGGTTACAAACATCCGAATGGCCTTACACTTGCGCGTTCCCTTCATCATCTTAACATCAGCATTCAGCAGTATACCAGTACTGCGAGAGGTGCCATGTATGACACATGTGTTCGGGACATAATCGAAAAAAAGACCGACATCTCTATCATCCCCTCCGCTCTCAGCTTCGAGAGAAGTCTGTACGTGCACGTCAACGCTTTCGCTGGGGAGGGTAGGATATGTTTTTATAGTAGCCGAGGTTCGTAAGGTCCCAAGCTTTTTGAATCTGGGTCCGTCTCTGCGTTACGTGTTGCCCTTGGCTCTCATAAGTGCCTGCCTGATAGGAACAATACACTACGCAACATGTCGGTGGCTAATGCATTCGGCCGACACCTCCCGTTTAGCGCTGTTCCTATTTGCGTCGTTCGTTGGTCAAAGTTCGCCGCCTCCTGCCTATCGCTCTAACCATGCCGTCAAAAGGTTGTTGTGCGCCTCTTGGCTCGCTGGGATGTTCTTTCTCGCAATCTACATTCAGTCCGAAATAACCTCGGTGGCGAGCGTGCCGTCCGTCGAGAGAGCCATAGAGACAACTGAAGACCTGGACAGGCACGCGAGGGCCGGCCTCATACTCCCTTGCGTCATCGAGCACAGGTACACGCACCGGAAAGTTACGGAGAGCAGAAGGGGGACCCTGGGCACTCTAAACCGTCTCTTGAACGACTGCGGCCGCTCCTGCCTGGCCGGCCGTGACGGCGACGAGTGCATCCGGGCTTCTAGGCGTGGTACGCACGTATATTTGGACGTGTCGGAAGCTGACGGCAGGTGTCGAAATAACGTGTCTGGAATCTCTCCCGGAAAAGATCATTTTGGCAACCTCTTCTTCGGATTTTTCGTGTCCAAGGCGTTCCCGTACATTCAGGAACACGGCAACCTCTTGAGTGCCATCTTCCAGTCGGGTCTGTATGACGCAACAAGAGCTGAACTTGATCGCAAAAATCGTTCCCCTTTCGTGAATGAGGAGGAAGTACCGGTTGGCGGCCCGATCGCAGGTTACTTGTTGCTCTATGGCATAGGGTGTGCGGCGAGCTGCCTTGCTTTGCTGGCCGAACGTTGTTTTCCACCGATGAACAAAAGATAGCAGCTTATTTAAAACGAGTATAGCTGATTCTTTCCCAGAACAAATGTCGAGGGGCTTTTGCAGCGTATTCAAGGGCGAAGCTAGATACCGCCGAAAAGGCAGGATGTGAAAGTTTCAGGTCAGCGCTTTGCCTGAATCAAAAGCGAGGCGCGATTTTCGGGTGGTTTTCAATTGCATGAACCCGTTTTCCATTCGTAGCACACAACAGGTATTTGGTATCGCGGCATTTGTGTGGCACTTGTTTTTAGTTACACGTGATGACATTCTCACGTGAAAGCCACTACGTCACCCTCGCTTGTAATACGCGTGTGAACGGCAACTATAGCATCCCTTATAAGTCGCGGTCTCAAAGAGCCGACTTTTATCTGTTATCAAATAATGACGAAGGCGTCTTCAAAGATTTATAGAAATTGCTTAGTTTTATTAATTCAGCTAACGTAATGGGCTCTCGTGTTTTTGTCCTGCATCCACCGCTAAGGCTGCCATCTAGTGAGGATGGTAGGTTATCGGTCGTTAAATATTAAACGGCAAAAAAAGTTTTTTTTTCTTTGTTAAGCATTGTACTTTTTTGTTTTATTCGTAGTGCGTGTTGCACACATGTTTTTCCTTCATGACTGTATAACATATCACGTGTAATTTTCATCCTTGTGGAGGTAATGGTACCTATGATGTTGCACTGCTATTTCTTGCCGATGTTTTTTTTTGTGACGATGATTTGTACTTGTTTTTCCCATTGACTGCTGATGCAGTGTACTGAGGGGACTGGGCCTTGTCAAGCAGAGCCTATCTGCTTTTGTCCTTTCTCCTTGTGACCCTGTGTCTGAAATAAAGAAACAAAGAAACAAACTTGGAACACATCCCCCATTCTCCAATCATGATCTTGATAAACTCTGTGCCCATTATGGCGTTTTTGTTGAAATATGACTTCCGATTTAAAATAGTGTTACGGTACCAAAAAGTAATTCATGACGATAGTAAGATCGTCGGGACCGCCCGTGTTGACTCTTATCAAACTTTCGCGTCTACATACCAGTGGAATTTTATTAAAATATATCTTGAAGCCAACTGGAATATGCTAACAAATTAGTAGGAAAGTCTGAAGTCTACTTTTATTTCATAAATTGTGCTAAAAACGAATGCTGAATGGCTTTCTGCTGAAGTGACTTTGTCACAGAATGGTATATAACCAGCTTTACAAAGAATACAAAGAAAATATTAAGAAGGCCAAGTCGTCTTTTACAAGCTTTCTTCAGGTGTACCCTATGCTGTACCCCAGAGTGTAGGAGTGGATCTGACGTATCTTGCATTCGCTAATGCGTAGTACTGTTAATGCACAGACTCACACCTCACTGGATCACTGAGCGAAGCCCCTAGTCCCAACTTGGCACGACATCGAGTTGAACCGCCCAACCATAACCAAAGCGGCCGCACTGAAGGGTAGACGACAGCAACGGGTACGCCGTACGCTTCTTTCGCCACGGGCGGTGACAGCCATCAGAAGGCGCACCCTTCGTTCACTTCTCTGCCCCTATTTTAGTTCACTGTACCAGTAATCGATGACGTAGGAAGCATCGCCCATCACCCAGAACGTCGCCATCTTGGAAGCGAAAGGAAAGGAAGCACCCCTCGCTTCAAAATCGGTCAGCGAGAAGCGCAATGCGTATCGCGCTCGTGACGTCATAGTTCTCGCACGATCAAGGGTACTGTAGTTGCGAGCCTTGCCGCTTGGTGGCGTCAACGCGTGACAATCTCGCCTAGTAGTAATATCCGAGGACTGTACGCCCTATGGCCTATACATAGCTTGCCCGTAACATCATTTGCAGCCATGTCGGTGTTTTATGTGCCACGAGCGTTCGCTTCACCGTGTTAGTTTCACACCGCAGGACGTAGTGGCTCGAGGGAACCAGTAAGTAGAAATAACCGTCAGTACCGAGCAATGACGTATGGTTGGCCTGACAGAGGTCCCCGCATCCTCAGATCAGCTCCTATCAAACGTCTGCAAAGAATCCCGATCTCGATGGTGTGAAATGCACGTTGCAGAAGCACTGTGGAGCTGAGACTACCGCCAATGCCACAACCACAGGAGCTCGAGGTCGCTGCTTTGAAGCGTTGTTCCGCAGAACGATCGAGCGCTCGCGCTAGAAATGCATGTCTCAAAGCCAGGATCGCATTCTAGTTCGAGCTTGTAGCTTTGCCTGCAGTCTCGGCGTATGAGCGTTCTCCGCCAAGTCACATTCAGGACTAAGAAACTCCATGAGAGAGCCATACTGCCACGAACTGGCGCTGCTTCTTAGGAGCTCATGACGTGACGGCATTCCAACGGAGTTTCACAGACCGTCACCAGACGCAATTTTGAAATCTGTTCATTTGTTTTAACTTTAGTTTTCTTGACTTCTCTGCCTGCAGCCAGAAACTCTAGTCTAGGCCACTGTTTCTGGGGCCGGTCCGGCGATAAAGTACAAACATTTCGCTTCTGTACCTCTTTAATAAAACGAGTAAGAAACCCTGAGAGTAAAGGAGCCAATCTAAGGTAAGGTACATTAATTATTCGTGGTTTCCTTACGAAAGAAAAGGTGCCGATCTAAAGAAAGGAGCTTCCTAGAGTTCGGAGCTAAGACTCTTTTTTGTAACACTCTCGGTGTAGGATTCTTTAGGAGTAACGAATTGAAAAAAAAAAAAAAATTGTTTACTTCGGAATAAATAAAAAAATATCAAACTGCGTTATTTTGATGATTTTCAGCAAAGTTAGGCAAGTTCTTAAGCGTCATATAATTCAAATATTTGACTATCTTGACATCACCAGAAACTTCAAATCAACTTCTTTCAATGGCGAATTCAATGTTATACGTACAAAATAAAATCTGTTACATATATTTCAATCCACAAATGTTTTCAAAATCTAAGAAAATCGAAATCGATTCTCTTAAAAAATTGTCTGCTTCATTTTATTAATAGCCAGGAACAATTTTTTTAATAAAAATGTATACTTTGTTTATATTGTCACGAACGACCAATGATGAAGCGAAGAATAACTGAAGAAACTAAACGTTTAATGGGGCGAACTTGTGCCCAAAACAAAATAGAAGTAGAGTTAGCGTCGCAGGCGTCGATGTCGGCGAAAGAGCAGGATATCGAGCGCTGGAGCGAGCGCTCGCCACGCGGAGCTCCTTATGTACACGCGTGGGCTTCTGGAACAATCAGCGTAGAAGGTTCGGCGTGTAAAACATTCGCACCTCGAACAAGCAACAGGGTTTATTTATTTATTTATTTCAAATACCCTCAGGGCTCGAGGGCATTGCAGAGGGAGTGGGTTACAAGGAGACATCAAAATCAAACAAACAACAATCCTAAGAATGAAAAAAATACATAATAATGAAATGCTAAAAGTTAACACTTTTAAGGCATTGTTTAAAAGCGATGGAATCGGATATCGATGCCACAGACGCTGGAAGGTGGTTCCATAAGACCGTGGTCTGAGGTATAAATGAATTATAAAAAGTTGTAGTGTTACATTGAGGAATGCCCATCTTCTGTGGATGATCGAGACGTGATGATATGTAGAAAGGGGTGTTAGTAACTTGTCACGTAGCAGAGGATTATGGTAATAAATTTTGTGGAACAGACACAAACTGTTAAGATTTCGACGTAATGCAAGGTTAGGTAGGTTCAAACTTATTTTCATTGATGTTACACTGGCAGTGCGGTGATAATTAGTAAGGATGAAACGAACAGATCTGTTCTGAATTGCTTCAAGAGCCGAAATCAATACGTTAGTGCCAGGGTTCCAAATTGAAGATGCATATTCCAGCTTAGAGCGCACGAGCGTTTTGTAAAGAAGCAGCTTGAGAGATAAGGGAACTGATGAGAAGTTTCGTTTAATGAATCCTAACGAACGGTTAGCATTATTCGTTATATACTGAATATGAGTTTCCCAAGATAAGTTAGATGAAATATTAACGCCCAAATATTTGTAAGACGACACTTGTTGTAGAGAAGTATGATAAAGGTAGTAGCATGAGACATTAGCAGTCATTCGGGAGACCCTCATTACTTTACATTTGTTAGTGTTAAGCTTCATATTCCACTTGTTACACCATTCAGATATACGGTTAAGATCAGATTGAAGACAAGACACATCATGATCATTAGTCACTTCACGATATAAAACACAGTCATCGGCGAACAAACTAATTGAAGATGTAACACAGGAGGGTAAGTCGTTGATAAATATCAGAAAAAGAAGAGGGCCCAATACAGATCCTTGCGGGACTCCGGATGTTACAGGTACTAAAGGGGAGGAACAGTCGTTTACAAATACAAATTGGGAGCGATTAGTTAAGAAAACACGAATCCAGGAAAGTAATGAAGGATCAATGTTAAGGGTACTTAACTTATGAAGTAGTAGTTTATGCGATACTTTATCAAATGCTTTGGCGAAGTCCAAGAATATACAATCAGCACGTGAACTACGATCAAGAATAAGGTGAAGGTCATGACTGAACGTTAGTAACTGCGTTTCACACGAAAATAATTTACGGAAACCGTGTTGTGCGGCTGAAAAAACGTTATTTGATTCCAGGAATTTTACAAGTTGTGAATAAATGATATGCTCGAGAATTTTGCATGGGATACTTGTTAAAGATATGGGACGATAGTTAAGAGGACAGTGTTTATCGCCAGCTTTATGTATCGGTATTATTTTCCCCACCTTCCAGTCGTCGGGTAAACATCCTTGTTCAAGAGTTTGCTGAAATATTTTAGCCAGTATTATAGAAGAATATTCTTTAGTGTTTTTCAGAAATTTAGAATTAATAGCGTCTACACCAGATGAGCAAGATACTTTTAGGTTATCAATTGCAGAAACAATGCCATTAACATCAATAAAAATAGGGTTCATTGGTAAATAGTCATATTGTTGTAATGAAGGTAAAGTTGTTGATAAAACGTCTGAAAATGACGCGACAAATGTGGAATTCAAAATAGATGCACATTCACTAACAAGCACAGGGTCACCAGAAGGAGTAAACAAGGCTATAGGGGCCTTTTCTTCGTTAGTAACTACTTTCCAAAACTGTTTCAGGTTGTTTGTTAGAAGTGATGGTAGAGTTACCGAAAAATAGGTAGCTTTGGCATCTTGAATAGCAGTTTTGTAAATTTTGTAAGTAATGTGGTAATCATCCCACTTTTTCAGGAAGGTTTGTAAATTTCGCTACTCGAAATTTACGCTTCTTTGCTTTGAAAGCCTTTTTAATGTGCCGTTATACCAGGGAAAGTCGGGGAACACCGAGATGTTACGTAATGGTATATATACATTTCTAAGATATTACACCTGGTTTTTAAATAATTCCCAATTTTCATGGATAGAGCGACCTGAAAACTGTTGTAAAAAGTCGTCAAGAAAAAAGCAAAGTTCACTCTTTATTGCCTGTAAAATTGGATTGTTCACTTTTTTGGAAAAAAGTGAACAATCCTCCCAACATCCAGCGAGCTGCACAAAGAAACACCGGACCAGTTTCGTTCCGTGCACAGAAGGGGTAGTGTATTCCTTTCCCCTCTCCTGTGGGAAACGATATATCGGCCAGACTGGGAGACGTCTAAACGATCGACTCCGGGAACACAGCAACAACATAAGTAGAGCCAACTCAGGACATTTAGGCCTACATTGCCGTGATTGCGGATGTGCGGCACATCTAGATAGGTGCACAGTGCTGGCCAGAAGCGGTAGCCAACTGACTAGAGAAATAGTGGAAGCAGAAAATATGGCCAGGGATAACGACAATTGTGTAAGCACTCCATCGCTCACTTTATCAGAAAAAGAATTGACTTTTCTTAGTAGCTTATCTTATGAGCTCACATGAGTGTCATTTAATGGGATGTAGAAGAAAAAGAAGCCAACTGGATATATCGAAAAGGCGTAAAAGAAAAAGAAGTGCTAAAATATATTGAGTTGTGAGTCAGCGCTGTGTGAGTTTCTAGTCTGATGTGAATGTATCCCTATGTGTATTGTTTTGTGACCTGTGGTGACGTGTGTTTGTGTGGATTCCTTACTTGCGCTGTTAATTTCGAGAAAGCTGGGACCTTGTCAAATGTGCGTTGTATAACGGAAAGCTTTGTTGCGGAGTAAAAACACTGTTTAGTTCCTATTACGCAGAAGTTCATTTATATAAAAGGTTCCATGTTAATTAAAGTATTCATATTAGGTAATTATTTATACCACGCCAGACTTTTGGCCAGAATAGCTTACTTCTCAAGATGCTGCACTAGGACTCTACCTCGATGCTCTCAAAAAATATTTATTACGCTTATTACGATGAAAAATATTTTAAAAGTTTTTTCCTTTTAATGGGTGTGTTCAGATAAGGATGATCATGGTGGTGTCATGCTTACTTTTTGTTTTCAATTAAATTTTTTATATGAGGTAGCACAACCTGTCCACACAACTGGAGAGACCTTACTTTTGCAAGATACTTCATAGTATTCGTGAGGAAAATCGCATTCAAGAGGAGGTTGAAAAAATTATTTTCCCAACTGCGCGATGACGCACATTTGAAGGCCGGAGGAAGAAAAAATACAGCCTTCTATACCGTCATATTTTTTTTACGTTTAATGTACGCACACTTTACTCCCAGAATTAGTAAAAGTTAACTTATATGAGCATATATTTCAAGCGAAAAAGCCAAAAAGCCAAAATTTTGCGATTTTTGTGCGGACCACCAAAAAAAAATCAGTCTAGATTTTCTTTAAATTTTACCCGATAGACCCTTTATGACCGGTAATTACAAACCTGCAAGACATGTTGCATTATTTTGTTTTAAAACAAAACAAAAGAAATGTGTAACCTGATCGTGGTCGCATCAATTACCGCTGGGGTGTTTCTGTCTTAACGACTATTGGTACATGAACAACGCATACCACAGTATTCGTACTTAGTCATATTAATGCCCAGGCGTCATGAAGCACTATAAAACTAGCACGTGAACTTTGTTTCGTCGCTGATGTGGCTGATATTGCCAATGAAAACTGAACGTTGTGGCGCGTACGATAGGTGTTATACTTGGCTGGTTGGATGTTCATTGTTCTACCATTTAAAGTTTGTACTTTAATATTTTGCGTGACTGACACAATAATTTGATTCGTAATTCTAGGCACCGCTCGAAAGCTTTCTGACAAAATAATTTGATCTCATTTCTCTAGGCATCGTCTTAAATAAGCGACCTTGCGGAAACTTCTGCTCCGACCGATGGCGCGCGTGGCTAGGGCGGAAAGAAAACAGTGTATTTCTCGAAACACAATGGCGAATGAGTGGAAATCAAGGTTGAATTAGAGAAGATTTAGGTAGCGTAAGCGGTTCAGTGTCGGAGGCAACAGCCAAATGTGGGCTCGGGCGCTACCAAAGTCGCTCCAACGGGATCTCCAGCGACGCATCATCCGCGATCAGAAAAGTCATGATCTGTGACTGGGTCGAAGGGGGCAAGAGAGTTATGGATCTGGGGAGATATTTTTTTAAATTTCGAGAGGGTCATAGAGTGCGAAAACCTGCACATGTTTATTTGCAATTAGAACGCTCTTGGTGAGTAGAGTTCCCGTGTAGGCTCCTACGGAAGCCAGAGTAGCGCGGTCGATTCCATGCTGCCGCGTGCCGCCCTCGCCACTATTCGTCGAGATGCGATCACGTGAGGAGCCGGATCAGTGTCGTGCAGCAGCAGTAGACGCTGCAACGCGCCCCGGCGTACGTTCCCCTGCTTTTGAGCGCGCCGCGCGCCTCGAACGCGCGATGCCACTATTCGCCGAATTCAGTCACGTGAGGAGCGGGACTCACCATGCCGTGCAGGAAAGCCGGCACCTCCGGGTGTGAACGCGGAACTCTGGCTCCCGTAGGGAGCCTATACAAGAACTCTATTGGTAGAATCAGCCAGCGTCGCCACCGAGTGCCGTAAGCCGTCACACGCGCACAGGTTCGTGGTTCACTATAAACAGAAAAAGGAAGAAAGATCTGCTGAACAGACAACAGGCCCACACCGCGGTGAGGTCTTGCCAATGGAGCGGGACGTTACATAAGTTTTTAAACAATGGGAGTTTAATTAAAACGATGATTTAATTACAAAGAGAAATATAATGGGGTTCACAGGTATCGAGACGTGGCCATAAATAGTCTTCGCACTTTACCCAGCAGGCGCGGGGCGGCAAAATGCAAATATGCCTAGCAAATACACAGAATAAAAACCATTACTAGACAATTGAAAGCTGAACTCCTAAAATTTCGAACCACTACCTACCAGGATTGCATTACTGAGGAGCCTAGCGGAGAGGAGGGTGTCTAAGCTTGGCAATGTCCGGCACTTACGTCCTCTTCCGCTGCATTTCTCCGAAGGTGGTACTGGTGGGATTCCATGGCGGGCTAGTGGCGCAGCTCGATGAGGCCAGCCACACACACACACACACACTCACTCACTCACTCACTCACACACTCACACACTCACACACCCACACCTCACCACTCCTCACCCCACCTACTCACTCACTCACTCACTCCTCGCTCAACCACCACTCACTCGCTCACTCACTCACTCACTCACTACACTCCACCACTCATCCACTCGCTCACCCACACACCCACCCACTCACTCGCTCACTCACACGCGCGCACCCACCACCCACTCACTCACTCGCCACCGCTCACTCACCTCACCACCTCACCACCACACACCCACCACGCACGCACGCACCACGCACGCACCCACACACCCACGCACGTCACACACACACCCACCTGGCTACACACACGCACTCACTGCACTCCATTCACTCACTCACTCACTCGCCCACTCACTCACTCACCACTCCACCACTCCACTCACTCACTCGCTCACTCACTCACTCGACCTGCTACCTGCTCACCCACACACCCACCCAGCCACTCACGCTCACTCACACGTGCGCACTCACTCACTCACTCACTCACTCACCCACTCACTCACTCACTCACTCACTCGACTCACTCACTCACTCCTTTTGCAAACACCCACCACCTACACACTCACTATCACACACACACATGCACGCACGTGCACACACGCACGTGCACGCACACACACACGCACGCACACACACACGCACACATACACACACGCACTCACTCCATCCACTCACTCACTCACTCACCCGCCCACCCACTCCACACACCCACCTCACCCGCCCACCCACCCACTCCACCCACCTACTCACTCACTCCACCCACCCACTCACCCACCCACCCACTACCCAGCCACCCACTCACTCACCACTCCACTCACTCACTCACTCCACTCACTCACCCCACTCACTCACTCCCACTTAATCACTCCACTCACTCAATCACTCTACTCACCACCACCCAACCCACCCACCCACCACCCACTCCACTCACTCACTCACTCACTCCACCCCTCCTGCTCACCCACTCGCTCCACTCCGCTCCACTCGCTCACTCCACCCACCCACTCCACCCACCCACTCACCACCCACCACCACCACTCACTCACTCACTCACTCACTCACCACTCACTCACTCCACTCCACTCACTCACTCACTCCACTCCACTTGCTCACTCCACTCTGCTCCACTCCGCCCCACTCCACTCCACTACCCACTCCCACTCACCCACTCCACTCACTCACCACTCACTCACCCACCACCTACCCACCCTCACTCCACTCACTCCACTCACTCTCTCATTCACTTCCTCTCACTCACTCACTCACCACTCACTCCACTCACTCACTCACTCACTTACACTCACACTCACCCTTCTCTGCAAAGGCTTCCTTAGCACAGACCTGAACCGCTGCCGTCGCTTTTTCAGCTCGATCCGCTAGACGCATTTTGTGCGAGACGAAAAGAGCGTGGTTGGAAGCGCGATATTTCAAACCAGGTGCAGGAAGGCCTTCGAGCCGTTTGTCCTGTGGGGAATTATTTATATTGAAGGACATAGGAATTCGTAAACTGTGTACTCCTGGGTCGGTCTCCGGGTAATTCGAGGAGAGGAGTCTCTTAATATATCCGGCGCAGCCGATTTGGTGAAACAAGTAAATGACTAGAACACTTTCCTAGGGGGAATCTGAGGCTTCTTCCAATTAGAGCACGCGCTGCATGCCACCTCCAAGGAATTCGTCTGATCGGACTTTTCATATTTCCACATGTAAGCGACTGGATTCTTGTACCCTTTGGAGTCCTTCTATTCCAGTTTCTGCCGTTCTCTAAATGCCTCAAGCTCGCCAATCCACAATGTAGAGCAACGAGACGTTTTTCATTTTTTTCCTTCCGCGTGCCCGCACTAAACCCAACTCGCGCCTTGAAGGGCGTCAATCGGCAGGCGCCCGCAAATTTGCGCGGTGGCTTGATGCTTCACAAGTCCCCCCTACCCCGTCGTATTCACTCTTGCCTTGCCCTGCTGCCGAAAAGATCCATTTCGTCATCTCGAGCTCACTGCGTTATTACTCGTGAAATTGCGTGCCTGGTTCTTAAAATGAGCTGCCGCTCCACCGCTGGACGGGGTGAGGCAAACAGTAGACTCATGCGTTGTCCTCGAGGTGTGCCTTAATCTTTGACAAGCCCAAGCTACGCATCTCGCCGAGTCACCGAGTCAGATTGTTGCAAATAGCGGCATAGATCCGCGTCGACTTCTTTGACGTTACAACGCATGTAAAACCCACTTTGGAACCATAGCGGCGTAACAATGCCTGAGCGACACAATCACAAACCCATGCATCAAACATGTTTCGTACATTCCTTTGTACAGTCTGCTAGCACCGGCATAATCCTGAAGCCCCGCCCCCACCCCCCCCCGCCCTCCCACTCGTTCTCTGTGTTTGTTCTTCCGAGAGGAGGGGCTGTTGTGCCCATGCACCGCGCGAGGAATGACCTTGGTGTTTGTGTACCATCGCCACATGCCCGGCCGGTAATGTTTACACTGCGCCGGGACGCCGCCGGTGTGCGCGTATCGCCGCCGCGAGTCGGTGAGATACGACCGCCTTTCCCGCGCGCGGGTGTAACCTTCTGGCTTATCTTCTGCTGCGAGGTTTGGGGGGGGGGGCGCGCAGTTTATTTTTTACCGCGCCCGCACGGGTTGTACTCAGTTTCCCCTCCGGCGCCGTCTTCCATTATGCCCGGTCGGCTATGCCTGCCAGTCCAGTTGGCCATGTACAATGCCATAATATACCACCGGCTTTAACCTCTGTCTACGCCACCCCTCCACTGGTCGGGCCAAAACTTCGTAAGATCGCTCGACACCAAAGGAGCCTCGGAATGACGAATCGGAATTTGTCAGCTGGTACCGATATTAAATGACTAATTTGAAAATGTAGTGTGATGAGCATCTACCAGCCAAGTATATTCATCCCAATAGCTGTAGACGCGTCATAAAGTTCAGTATTCATTGGCAATACCTGCCACATCAGCGCTGAAACAAGTCACGTATATTTTTATACGCATGGCACCTGGGCATTAATATGACTAAGTACGGTTTTGTGGCATGCGTCGCTTCTGCACCACTAGTCGTTAAGATGAAAACACCCCAGGTAAATTAATGGAACACCTGTTCCACATTTATTTTTTTCATTTAAAAACAAAAGGCTTAAACATGCCTTTTGTAGATTTGTAATTACCGGTCATCAAGAGCCCATCCGGTAAAATTTAAAGAAAATTGAGAATGATTTTTGTTTTAATTGCCGCACAAAAATGCAAAACTTTGACTTTTCTGATGCTGAGAAGTTTTAGGGCGCAATATAGAAAACACTGCCAACAGGATAACGCTGGTTAATTTGTTAAAAAGTTAACAAAGCGCGAAATGCCTGACACAAAAAAGCCTTTTTCAGCGTTATAATCTGTTCACAGTCCAAAAGTAATCAGGAGCCGCTTACTGAAAGCACAACGAGTAGTTTTGCCTGGTCGCTCAACTGCCGATCTTGATGGCGGCGTGTACCGAATGTGCCTGCATGCGCTTTCACGCATAATATCTGTGGCAGAAGGGAGACGAGGCGCGTCTTCTTCTTTTTGATATACATGCGCTGATGCAATACTCCCCACGAGACGTCATGTCCATATCTTTGACGTCGCCGTACTAGGGAACTTCCGAGCGCCTGAAGTGTCAGGCTCTTGCTGCGGCACAACAGAAACCGATTCCTGCCAATCGCAGTTGTACTGTTCCTCCTGATGGTTGCTCGTGGGTCACGGGATAGGCCGTCATGGTTGTTAATGTCCTGATGCGGTGCCATTGCCTTGTGGAGGGTGGTTATGTTGATGCCACTCTTCGCGGCCGTATGTGGCTGGAGTGCCTACGAATTGAACCTTGCTCTGCCCGAATCATCCAAGAGCTTTGTCCCAGTCGACGTCTTCGATCACTCTCGGTGTCCACGTTTTACCGTCTGAATTGTTTTTAACCTCTACTGTTTGGCCTACATTCATTTGCGTGGATTTGTAAAGGTAGTAAGCTTTCGGTGCGCCTCGAGGCTGAACGTATGTCTTTAGCGTCACCGAGAGCAGACGGAAATTACCTTCCAGGCATCCAAGCAGGTGGTTTTTCTCGTTAGCTACATGGATTGTTGTATGTTGTTTGAATAAAATCTGTGCAAACCACACAATTCACACTTTCTCCTTTAGCTAGTGCCATTTTCAGCACTCCTGAACCATACGTTCAGCGTGGCTGTTGTTGCTGGATGGTATGGCGCGTTTATGATGGATATTGGCACCGTTATTCCGGTAG